>ML679614.1:45937-65250 GCA_007922305.1 Dermatemys mawii
CCTGTGAGCCTGGGGCCCAGCCCCCCCGCCTGGCTCTGCCCCCAATAACCCAACTCCTGCCCCAGCCCGGCTCCGCTGACGCCCCAGGCCGGGGCGGCGCAGGGGGCTGGGCCCGGCCCCGCTACCTGGAAGCGGCTCTTGTACACCAGCGCCTTGAGCCCGCCGTCGCGGCGCTGCAGCGCGCCCAGGACAGAGGCGGCCGCGCCGTAGAGCGCCATGGCCCGGCCCGGCTCCCGTACCCGGCCGCGCGACCCGCGCGAGCCGCCTCACCCGCGCGCCACGGCTCCACTTCCGGCAGGGCCGCCCCGCGAGGCCCCGCCCCTCTCCCCTTGCTCCGCCCCCGCGGCCGCGCAGCGAGGGCGTGGTCAGCGAGGCAACGGCGCGAGCCCCGTGCATTGTGGGTAAGCGCGGGCACGCGGCGCTGGGGCCTGGGCTGGTGCATTGTGGGTAACTCTTGGTCCTCAAGAGGCCCAGGGAGACCTGCTCTAGGTGCTGGGCCAAGATGGCGGCCTGGACTGAGGAGTCTCCCACTCCCCCACTCCTCTGCCCAGAGTGACTCTTGTGTGGGCAGAGAACAGGGCCCATCCTCGCTGGGCCGGGCGCAGGGAGAAGGCTCTGCACGGCCTCCGCTTCTGCTAGAGACAAAGAAACGCCCCCAGCCTGGCATGAGAGCAGCCCCAAGTACAGCAATGCGGGGGGAGTCTGCATGAGCCCTACGCCGCATGGCGTCCTCTGCAACCCATGTCAAAACCAGCTCCCCCCAGTGTCACTTCCAGAGCATTCAAGGGGGCAGCCCCCTCCCTCGAAGGTCAGAAGGGACCTTGATGATCATCTAGTCCAGGGATAGGCAACCTATGGCACGTGAGCTGATTTTCAGTGACACTCACACTGCCTGGGTCCTGGCCACCAGTCCAGAGAACTCTTCATTTTAATTAAATTTTAAATGAAGCTTCTTAAACATTCTAGAAACTTTATTTACTTTACATAAAACAACAGTTTAGTTATATATTAGACTTATAGAAAAAGACCTTCTAAAAATGTTAAAATGTGTTACTGGCATGTGGAACCTTAAATTAAAGTGAATAAATGAAGACTCGGCACCCCACTTCTGAAAGGTTGCTGATCACTGATCTAGTCTGATCTGCACAACGCAGGCCACAGAATTTTACCCACTCATTCCTGCACTATCTCTCACCTATATCTGAGCTATTGAAGTCCTCAAATCTTGGTTTAAGGACTTCAAGGTACAGAGAATCCTTCAGCAAGTGACCCATGCCTCATGCTGCAGAGGCAGGTGAAAAACCTCCAGGGCCTCTGCCAGTCTGCCCTGGAAGAAAATTCTTTCCCAACCCCAAATATGGTGATCAGCTGAACCCTGAGCATGTGGGCAAGACTCATCAGCCAGACACCCAGAAAAGAATTCTCCATAGTAACTTAGATCCCATCCCGTCCATCTTCCCATCATATGCCACCAGGCCCATCTATTTCCATAGTCAAAGATCAATTGCCAAAGTTACGTTATCCCATCACACCATCTCCTCCATAAACTTACGAAGCCAGAGAGGTCTTTTGCCCCCACTGCTTCCCTTGGAAGGCTGTTCTAGAATTTCACTCCTCTGATGGTTAGAAACCTTTGTCTAATTTCAAGTCTAAACTTCCCCTGATGGTCAGTTTATATCCATTTGTTCTTGTGGCCACATTGGTACTGAGCTTAAATAATTCCTCTCCCCCCATGGTATTTATCCCTCTGATATATTTATAGAGAATAATCGTATCTCCTCTGAGCCTTCTTTTGGATAAGCTATACAAGCCAAGCTCCTTGAGTCTCCTTTCATAAGACAGGTTTTCCATTCCTCAGATCATCCTAGTAGCCCTTCTCTGCACCTGTTCTAGTGTGAATTCATCCTTCTTAAACATGGGGGACCAGAACTGCACACAGTATTCCAGATGAGGTCTCACCAGTGCCTTATATAATGGTACTAATGTCTGCTTATCTCTACTAGAAATACCTCGCCTAATGCAACCCAAGACTGCATTAGCTTTTTCCACGACCATGAAAAGGCCCTGTGGGTTACAAACAAATTGAGTTTGTAACCAGTGCGTGATCTAGTAGATTCTAAAGCTGGACTAGGTGCATACACAATGTGGTGAAATACTCAGTTTTTGTAGCAGATAGAACCCCCTCACAGGCATGTGGGGCCCAATCCTTAAATGCTGTGTGTCTGTACTGACGCCCTAAGGAACATTGTGCTTGCTGCTGTGTTCCAGAGAAAGGTCTTTCTGGTTTGCAAAAGAACCCAGAGTTTCTCCCCTTTCTGTGTCATGGTCTTATCAAAGCCACAAGCAGCAGGTGTCATGAAAGAGAGTCACTTTCATTTCTTTGTATCTATGTCTCGAAGTAGAGGCAGGGCAGATCTCTCAATAAAACAGCACCTCACCCTTTTGCCTTTCTTTGGCAGCAAATATTACAGTAAATATCTGGCTAGTGTGATTATTCTCCTTGAAAGTTTGAGCATCTTTGTCTGTGTCTAGACTTGACTCCCCATTGGCTCTTTCCTCACATTTTGTATAAACAAGGGCACTTTCATCCATGCTTAAAAGCTGTGGGGTCATTGAAGCCTTGACATATTCTAGACATTCAAACTTCCCTGTAGTGGACAGGTTTATGAAACCCGAATCTCTCTGAATTCAGAAAGCCAGCATGTGGAGACACGTTACACAAACTGCTAAAAGAGTGGTTTGCTCTAGCCCAGCGGTGTCCAATAGAAATTCAATGCTAGCCACACTGCTAGACACGTTATAAAATAGCCACCTTAAGCCACATTGTGGTTTTGAATTTTTCTTATTAGCCACATTATAAAAAAGCCACATGATTAGCCACTATTCAGTAGGCTATTAGCCACATGTGGCTAGTGATGAACGTATTGGACACTGCTGCTCTAGCCAGTTGTGCCAGAGAAATTTTCTGTTTGTAAATTCAGTATCCTCACTGGGTGGATCTAATGTCTTATCTAGTGGGAAAGAGCATGTACTGATAGGTTCTTCAGGCAGAGTTGTCACTCAGCAGTAAAAATGCTCCAACAAAGGCTACATCTTCTATTGTCTGTTTTACTACAAGTGAGTGGGGTAAACACCAGTTAAGTCTTTTCTGCACAGGGTTAACACATTAATCTAGGGTTCTGATTCGAAGACAAGCCAGATCTGACATCAGTATTGCATTCCTTTTCAGGCAACAAGGCAGGAACTTCTCTGTTTCTTCTGATTCTGTTGAATTGTGAAGGCTTTTGAATATTGGTCAAGTTGGTCCCGAGTTGCTGTCAGTACTATACTATACTATACTATACTATATGTGATAGAGTGGGAATACTGTGTGTGTGCCTCAGTTTCCCCTGTGCATTTCTTGAGTGTCTATGTGGAGGGATAGGGCTGTGTAGTTGGTGCAGAACAAAGGACCAGTGGGAAGTAAGTAGCCTACGCCCTGTCTCCTGGGTCCTTCCCCCCTTTCAAGGTGTCAGTTAGCTGGAAGGTGAAAACAAAAAGGTCAGCTGACCTCCTGGGCTAGGAAAGAGACAAAGGAAGGCAGGGGAGGGGCTAGAGAGGGAGTTTCAGTCTGAAGCTGCCTGGAGTCAGGCAGGGAAGGGCAGAGGGGCTATCTGGCTCTCTGCCCCCCAAAATGGATCCAGCTGAGGGGTTGCGTTCGCTGTACGGTCTGTGTCATCAAATAAACCTCTGTTTTACTGGCTGGCTGCGTCTCACGTCTGACTGTGTAGCTGGGGTGCAGACCCACGGGCTTCCCCAGGACCCCGCCTGGGCGATCTCGCTGGGGGAAGCGCACGGAGGGGCAGAAGGTGCTGAATGCTCTGAGGTCAGACCCAGGAAGGTGGAAGCTGTAACCTGTGAAGCTCCTAGCCTTGGAGACAGGCTGTTCACAGAGAGGAAGCTTCCCCCCACAGACCTGACTGGCTTCATAGGGAGCGGTTCCAGACCATTGCCCCAGGGAATCTGTGACACTATACTATACTATACTATACTATACTATACTATACTATACTATACTACTGTCAGTAGCCATGGTTGGAGAGTGGCAGATTTGTCATTCAATATCATGGATATAATCTTAATATCCATTAAGTCCTGCTTTCCAAACAACTGGAATTCCTGCCTGTGACGCAGCAGGGAGCAGGGCGGATTTGACCTGGAAGTGTGGCAAGGAAGTTACATTGGAGATGGGAGGCTTTTCTGAAGGGAAGATACCTGAGAGTTGTAACCTGAGCTCAGGAGGGGGTTGGGGAGAGCTGACACCTTCTGCCTGGGAAACTGGACAGAGGAAGGGAGAGATGGCTGCAGAGATTTGTGGTGGGTAGTTGGCTGGGGAAGAGAAGGAAGCCCTAAATTTGGGGTTTAATCTCCCTGCCCCCGGAAGGATCTGACTAAGGGGTCCTGTTTGTACCTACAAGCTCTGGTTTGGACTGTGTTCCTGTCATCCCTAATAAACCTTCTAATCTACTGGCTGGCTGAGAGTCACTATGAATCCCAGGAAGTGGGGGTGCAGGGCCCTGACTCCCCCATACTCCGTGACACTGCCTCTGAGCTGAGGTGGGTGTTTCTACTCAGGTCTGAAGTTTTTCTGGTTGGCAGCCTGAGTCTAAATTGCTGGGACTCTTGATTAGGAGCATAAAGAAGAGATCTAAAAGATCTTATTGAAAAGTTGGAGTCTTTGATCTGTCCAGTTTACTCTATGAATTGAATGCAATTCCCCATCTGAGCAGCTCTGGGTGGACCTAACAAGATCTTACTTGACAATTAATTTACAGCAGTATTTCTCAATGGGTGGGTCCCATCCCCCAGGAGGAGTCGTAAAAGGCAATCAGGAGGGTCCTGAGGCATTGAAAACTGTTAGAATCTAAGGCAAAGAAAATCTCACTCCCCCTCTCCCTGCACAAGATCAGGTATTGCTGATCCACCACTCCACACAACACAAATCAATTCTGTTGCCTTATGACTGCTATCAGGGATATCGTTTTACACTTAATTTAACAGTAAATGTTGTCGGGGGAGAGAGAGCTGTAAAAAACTTTGACTTTGTAGAAGGGGTTGCCAGCCTGAAGTGGGTGAGAAACACTGAGTTGGGTTGGACTTTCCTGCTTTTCCCCTCTAAAATGAAGCCAGTTTCAGTGCAACGTCCCAGCCTCTTTAGTGAGGTTTGGTCTACATTCAAAACTTGAACCAGCATAGCTCTGTCAGTCGGGGTGTGGAAAAACCCACACTGCCATGGGACACAGCCCTGCCAACAAAACCCCATGAGAAGTGGCTTTAGTTGGCGTAGCTCATGCCATTTGGGAGGGGGTGTTAATGCAGCAGAGCTCCTTCTGTAAGGTTATGCCACATCTAGGCTAGAGGGCTGTGCCAACATAACTGTGACGGCACAGGTGCCGTAGCTGGTGGTAACAAACCCCCAGGGGCGGGAGAGCCCTTCATCCCTCTGCTCTTATCAGGACTGTACTGGGGTGGGGCCAGGCTGGGCAAGAGCTTCACTCCAGGTATTGTGGTGACCTCACCAGCTGTCACTATGGGGACCACATCACAAAGCATCTCTGGGTGAAATCACACTGGGGGTGTGGCTATGGGCGGAGCCTCAGCATAAATAAAGGGGGGAGCATCCCCAGCTCTGTACCTGTTGGCTCGGTGGTGTGGAGGGAGCAGCAGGATCTTGGGTTTCTTGAGCCCCAAGGGCTACAGAGGGAGCAGGGTTAGTGAGTACAGCTCAGAGAGACCTTCTGTGGGTAAGAGCCTGAGCCAGGGGATTCCGGAAGGGGCCACGTGAATTAGTCACTATTTACTGAGACGGGCAGGGGTTTGGGACTGAGGGGTGCAGGTTTGAGGGGACATTCCATGACAGAGCACACAAGTAGGTTGGTGGGTTGGACAATGGCCCATTGGGTTTGAGCAGTGTCTGTAGAGCAGAGAAATCTAACGCAAATCTCCTACTCTCCTCGCCAACTCCTCAAACCTTTGGGTGTTTGAAATCTGAACCTAGATCCAGATTTCAGTTACCCTTCTTTTTCAAATGGACCGAACCCGATCCTCAGATCCAAACAACCCCTGAACGCGCGCGGGGGTGGGGGGACATGGAAATCTGGATCCAGATTTGAATTCTGTGGCTTGAGTCCATCTCTACCAGAGGAAGGGCTTGGGTCAAGGAGAGGAGGTGGGGGGAAGAATGGGGAAGGGAGGTAAAACTCCAAGTCCGTAACTAGCCCCACAGTTGTCAGCTGTGTAGGGCAGAAGCAAAATCTCAGATCCAGACTCCCCAAATCCAGATCCATTCCTTCCCCAGCATTTGGATTAAGCTAATTCTAGGAGTGGGTTTTCCAGGTGAATTTTTATCTAGGGGGTCTGTCCTGAGGTTTATTAACATATGTTTTTTTTGTTTTTTTTTTAAATCATTTAATAATTATGATACTTGTTCATTATTAGTCAAATCATTTTAAAAAGAGAAAATCCATAGGCTTAATGGGCGAGAATGTTTTGTTCAGAACAAGATATCCTGATGAAGAAAAATATAAGGAAAAAAGGATACAGCATCTCAGTCTTTCAGTATTAATAATTGTCAGTAATTATCTGTAACTGTCATCACTCGGGATGGCAGGAAAATGATTTACTAAGGGCCCAACTATGAAAATTTTATTCACCTTGGGGTGTACTCCCACAGCTGAGTAGCCCTGCTGAAGTCAGTGGGCTTACTTGAGTGAGTAAATGGTCATCATTAGTGGATGGGTGTGCTGCATGTTTGAATTTAATACTGATTTGCGATTGTCAAATAATGGGCAAATGGAATTACTTAATGCCGCACTATACGGAATGCAGAAAGAAAATATACTCTACCACTCCCAGTAGATAGCAAAGAGAAGGTTGTTTAGGCCTTTCCTCTGTATCTGGTGGAATACTGGCAGTATTCATTCACAAATTAGCTATCCAACCTACTTTCCTTTTCTAGGGTGTGAGATAAAGATACTTCTTTTTGGAGGGAAAAATACCTTCCTCTGATTAATTTTACCAATTACTCATGGAATTTCTTTTATGTTCCTCAGTTTACCTGACTGATGAGCAAAAAGGAATCGCTAACCAAGTAATTAATAACAGCTGTGACAACCGAGAGTTCTTAATGAGTTAAAAACATCTTTCAGTGGGTCATTATCTCATCCATTACAGAATCCATCTACAATTTGAATGACCTCTTCTCATTCACAGAACGTAACTGGATCATATGCACCCTTATCAATTTCCCAGTCTTGTTTATTATAACATACTCTGTAGACACCTTTCATTCATTTTGAGGGGGTCCCTTCCCTGGGTGTCTGGGCTGTATTAGTAAGGTCAGGGTAAAAGATTGCACGCCTTCCATCTGTGAGCAGGGTTCCAGTGGGGGCCAGCTGAGGTTACACAATTAGGGTGAACTGCAAAGAGTGGGACAGATAATCCCCAAAGCTGGTGGATATTTTCAATGCTTAGATTTACCAAGCCAGCATAAAACAGCTTTTTTATTACCTCCCTGGTTGTCCAGAAACCAACACCACAGTTCCTTTAAAAGTAACCCAGCGTCAGGCCTCCATCCAGGTACCCAAATCAAATACGATGAAGATTTCTGAAGATCTTATTTCATCGTATTAAAAAAAAAGGTTCTACCAATCCCAAAGGATCGGACAATATTTCCTCCCAGGTAAATGAATATTCCAGATGTTACCCAGATACACAACAGCCAGTTCTTAATAACTAAACTCAAAATTATTAAAAAGAAAAGAGAGTGTGGTTAAAAGATCAGTATCCATACAGACATGAGTTTAATTCTTAAGATTCAGATTCATAGCAGAGATGGTGAGCTTTGTAGTTGCAAAGAGTTCTTTCAGAAATAGTTGATAGGTTATAGTCCAATATCCAATATCATTGCAGGGCATTCTAGCATAGGACTGGGATCTCAGTCCTTATGGCTTAAGCTTTCCTTGTGCGAGGCCTCAAGCAGATCTGAAATAAACAGGATCAGGACTCAAAGGTCTTTGATACAATTTCAGGGCTTCTTTGACAAGTTGGAGTCTCCAGGGGAACAATAGGCCCTCATTTCCTAAGCATGGTTGTTAATTATTCACACAGAATAACACAAGGCAATGTATCCATCAGGCAGTCATATATAAATGCACAAAAACACAAATGTTATCTCCTCACATGTCTATATCAGTTGGCTTTGGGTTAGTTAGCCTGGAAGCTGTTTAACCCTTTCTGGCCACAAGTTATATTTTGTATAAGATTGATTACAATCATATAACAATGGTCGCAATGATGATTTGCATGATGTTTTAATTGGACAATATCACCCCATCTTTTTTCCTTCACCCATTAGATTAAATTGAAGGACAAAGAAAATTTTAATTTCAGCAATAAATATAGAGAGGCACAAAATAAAAAGGCTTGTGATTAGTACATAAAATAATTATGAGAGTTTAACATACAAAAATCATAAAAATGACATACATAAATACATATATTAACATACATAAGTCATGATATTTCCTAACGGATGGATGGGTTGATTGGATGGGATAATTGGATGGACGAGGTGATTGGATGGAGTAGATTAGAGAGATGGATGGGTAGGAATGGAAGTGATTCCTACGCTTGATATTCAGCCAGTATCTCTTCCCATGTTCACAGCAGGGTCAGAGGTGGTCTCCAAGGGGAGACAAGAGCTGTTGGTTGCCTGTTTCTTCTCAGTGCTGAGGATCCATGTGGGTGACTCAGTGGGAAGCAGCCAGGGAAGTCTATTCTTGCCCCGATGCCGGTCAATGTGCCTTACTCCCATCCTTGATGGACCCTTCTAGGGGCAAGTGGGCTGTTCTGTCTCTGCGCTGACTTGTGTGTGTAGGAGGGTGTCAATCAGTGTCGGTTGTGATCATGGGTTCTTGTGTGATGAGCTTCTGCCCACTCCAAACTGGACTGAGCCCATAATGCATTTGGGGGTGTCTCAATCTGGGGTTCTGGTTTGGTCCATTACAGAGGAAGGGGAGAACCATGAAACTTGGAGCCAGATAGTGTCTCCTCTGTCTGTGGAGGTAGACAGGCCTGGCTGCTGGGGAGCTTGACAGGGTACCTAGAGTGGAGCAGGGCTGGGGCCGGCAAGAGGAGCTGGGGGAGTGCTGACCTGGAAACCCCCAGGCTGCAGGGCCTAGAGGAGGGTCCAACAAAGGGTACTGGAGTTGCAGGGGGCAGCCCATGGCTACAGAGGCAGCAGGCCAACCCTCTTTGCTGGTAATGAGTGCCCATTATACTGCAGTCTGCCCCAGTGAACGTGGGCAGGTGGTGACTGGTGGTTGCCTAGACTGAGGCAAGGTGGGGATAGGGGTTGGGGGTTCCCCAGGGAGGGAGACCCTGAGACTGTGGGGGTACTGAAGGGGTGCAGCACCCTAGAGAAGAGGACACTGGGGTGCAGGGAGGGACACGGGGCCAGCAGCAAGTGGGACATCAGCCTGCAGAGGGCGCTCCAGACGCTAGGAAGAGCTGATTTCCTGGACGACCAGCAGGAGGCGCCGCAGGGGTAACTCGCCACCTTGCTACTAGGTCACATGAGTTTGTAACCCAAGATCCAGAACTCTGGTCAGTTCAAATCCTGCTTTTATACCAAATCTTTGTCCTCTTGGGCTTCTGAGACTTGCTTACAACTAGTTTGTGCAATTCTTCCTAGGGATGGTACTTCTCTGGAGCTGTTTCTGTCCCAGCAGTAATTACTCTCCAGGGTTTGTAGCTCCAGGAGGAGATGGAGTAACCCTCCCCAATGAAGTGAGCCCACAAAGGTACAGATAACATGTACAGGGGATAGAAAAAAAACATTAATGAAATTAATTCGATAGTCCCCAAAATGCTGCATGTGGTTGCAATATCTGTCACACAGAGTAGACATGTGAGTGTTATACACGGTCTCTGTTATCTCTGAATAGGGCTCAATACTTGTCAGGGGTGCCTAGGGGATAGAATCAAGCCCCTCAATACCCAAAGGACTTTTTGTGCCACTCCATCATGGGCCCTGTCCAGCTGCTGCAGGGATGGTGAAGGGCCAGTAAGATGAAAAGATATGAAAATAGATCATCACCACTATGCAGGCAAAGTCAGAGGCCAGATACTGGAGAAGGAGGTGAGGCTGATAGAAAAGTGCAGAAAGCAGAGAACCAGACATTGTGGAATTTCCCGGGGGATGGTGGAAGGCGTCTCGGTGAAGAGACTCAGCATCAGGAGAGACAGAGATAGAGTTGGGTAAATCAGCAAGGTGGAAACCACAGCAGGAGGGAACCCAAATGCCCAAGTAGTTGAGGAGGCAGTCCCTGGGTGTGGATCAGTATCAGAGATTCTCTGGGTCACAGAAGGAAGAAGCTGGCAAATATCCTCACACCCTCATTGTGACAGAATCTTTAGTTCTGAGCCCTGATCAGATGTGCCTAGTGCAGCATGAATGATTTGTGGGTTACTTCATAACCAGAGTTGGGGATTCGTGATTTGTTTCTGGTTGAAGAGTCTGATCTGTGACTTATGCAGTCTGCCAGTGCAGTGTAGAGGAATTGGGTACTGTCTCCTTAAATAGTTTGTGAGCCCTGTAGTGGCGCTCACCCTGTGTTGTATTTTAGAAGCTGCCAGAAACCAGCCCGAGCAGTAGAAGTGATGTAGTGTCAAGGCCTGATAAGCTTGTGTATACACATAACCATGGTGAGTGGGGACCCGGCTGTGCCCTGCGGCTTCTCCATGTTGTTGATTGTTGGGTAAAGAGCAACCACACACCAGGCAGGTTGAGCAGACAAGGCAGTGATGTAAGATGTACAGTGATGACCAGCAATAGAACAGCAGCAAACCCAGAGGCCAGAGCTCCTACCTAACGTCAGCCTGTGAACTTGTAGAGTGAGGCAGAAAGCGACAGCCGGGGGAGAACAAGGGAACCTTCCCTGTCATCAAGAATCAGAAGGGTAGCCGTGTTAGTCTGGAATTGCAGAAGTAACAAAGAGTCCTGTGACATCTTAAAGACTAACTAAAGTATTAGAGCATAAGCTTTCGTAGGCTAATACCCACTTCGTCGGATGCATCTGAGCAGGATTAGATGCCTAAAACCCAGAACTATCAGAAGCTAGCCCATATCACAGCTGAGACCTGGGGAGCTCTCTGCTCTATTTAAATTGCAATAAATTAGCCAGGTGTAAAGACCCAGGGACTAGAATCTGGGTGGGCCAATATTCCTGTAGTGCCATCTAAACACCAGGGAGCACTGTGGAGGGTAGGCGCTGCAGGAGGTACTGTTAGGGGAAAATTAAAAGGCACATCTCACCCTTACCTGAAACCCCGAGCAAGAGCGGAGTTGAAAGTAAAAAGCTCACAGCAGTCAGAGACCACGAAGAATTAAACCAAACAGCTTTGATCAAAGGGAACATTACAAGTCACCCCGGCTAGCAGGGGTGATGTGATGTTCAGTTTCTTTAAGGCAGCATGAGAGATTTATAAGGTACAGAGATGGGGTTTTGAGCAAAGTATGTGCCAGAGGCATGCGTAATGGCAAGCAGTTACATAAACCAAGAGTCCATGACCTCTGGGTCAGCATCTGTCTCAAAACAATTAATCATTCAACGAATAGCAATTCTTAACAGCTACAATATTCTAACAGTGTGAATACAGCACATTCTTTAAGCAAATACAGAAGTAACTTAAGATAAAGGCACAGGCCAAAAATCAGCAATCCGTGTGAGAACAGAACATAGAGTTTAAAAGCAAGGTCAGAGAAAAGAGATACTAGCAAAATACAATAACCCTACAGAAGCAAAAAGCTTTTGCCCAGCTGAATACTTTTAACCCTCAACAGTACTGCCCATGGGACCCAGAATGACAGTACCCTGCAGGCCTCTGATCGACCAAGTGCCCCTACTTAGCCCCAGGGTTGCCCCAAGAAGTTGTCTTGGCAACCACCTGCTGGACTTTTCCTTGTTTCCTGATCCCTGATGCTGATTCCTGCTTCTTGGCTCTAACCTGGTACTGCCTCTGATCTCTGAGTCTGACCCTGACTCTTGTTTATGGAGCCTGGCCTTGTGATTCCTCTAACTCTGTCCCGATGACTGCCATCCCTGGCCAGCTGTGACCACTAGCAAGACTGCCTATGCCCTAGTCCCTTACCCCTGGGCAGGGATGATCTCTCACTACTGTTGTGTCCAGCTCCCAGCACAATGGGGCCCCATCTAGGCTGGGCATTTAGATGCTACCATAGAATGGGACATATTAGGGGAAGGGTATGTTTGGGTTAGTTTTAAACAACATGTGGTTTGGAGGGTGCATCTGTACAAAGAAGCCTGCAGTGGCTCACCACCCTAGGAACTTTCTAGAAGAGGCCAAGGGGGAGGAACACAACATGTGGAGTGGAAAAGTATAAGCATGTGATGAACAAATCCGTACATGGAAAGGTTCAATATGACTGGCTAAGGGTCTGTGCTATGTAACCTGTTATGTAACTGCCATGGGCTATACACTAGCAAGGGGAAGGGCTCCTTGCTGGAGGGACGCTGGCTGATTTTTGGTAGCAGGGCTCTCCCGTTATGCACATTCAATTGAATTGAATAAAGTCTGGAAGGGTCAGAATGGAGCTGAATGTAACTCAGGAACTGCCAGGCTGTAGCTGCTCACCCCTCAGCCCCCTCGGTTCTGGCTCAGGAGCTGGTGTGGGCAGGGGCTGTCCCAGGGGTGGGTCCCCCTCTTTGGAGCGAGTTTTAATGGCCAAGCTGGAGTTTCAGGGAAAGCTCTGGGCAGGCTGCCACGTTACTGAAATAATCTGGGATCATGTAGATCACTGGTGCAACCAAGGGCCTGTAAGGGCCCCAGATCTTGTGTAAAGGGGGTGATATAAGGTGTCTACCACCAGGTTATGGTTTGCTGATTACGATTATGCTATCGGTATGTGGGTATCATTTTTGTAGTTAAAGTTATGAACGTTGGTTATATAATGTCTGTATCTCAGATTTATGCTCTGCTTCTGGAGAACATTCCAGACCATTTGGTTTTATCCCTGCCTAGCCTGCTTTATGGCCCATTGAGGACAATGCACCCATTGAGAGCTTGGAAAGCTCTAATCCACATGAGAAGTCTATCAGAGCACATGCAAGGTAGCCTGTGGGTAATGGCTGCCACCTGAAAATCCTAAGTCATGCACGGTCATGATTTAGGATTTTCTTGCCTCTGAACTAGATTCACTCAAGGACCGATGTGATGAGTTGGAGAAGGAAAGGGATATGTGGAAGGTCCAGGCTCTGACTGCTAGTGCCCAGGTGGCTTCCCTCTCTGTAGTCGCTGTGCAGATGGTTGCAGCAGAGGAGGAGCGGGAGCGGGTGGGAGTAGAGAATGCCGCTCTGAGCCAGGCAGTGACCTGCCTGAAGGATCTGGTTCTAGAGGGGTCTGCCTGAGACAACAGGGCCCGGGAGGCCTATTCAGCCCGGGTCAGCGCTGTTGGGGTGAAAGCCCAAGGAGGTGTGGGACCATATGATGATTGGAATAGGGATATTTGGTATGATCCGGATCCGGGCCCTGGATGGCCAGACCCCAGACACCGTGTTGCGGCAGTTCGGAGGGTGGTCCGGACCTATGGGCCAGTGCCCGCAGGGGGTGGGGCAGCCCCAAGTACTGGACACACTGTGGCAGAGACCGAATTGACTCCTGCACAAGCAACAGAGTTAGCAAAAACCCTTGGTGGCCCCTCGTGCTCTGGGTTCAGCGGGTGGGCTCGGGATATGGTGACCCTGTGTTTGGATCAGGGACTGAACCTAGCTGAGATCCGATGGGTGTTAAAAGCCGCGTCCGGGTTGGGAGGAGATTTAGCAGGGGCGGCTCGGCAGCAAGCCGGTCATGCCGCCCACAACAGTATCTTTGATATGTTGGCGGGGATGGCGCCTGCCGTGGGGCAGCGTGCGTTGTTGGCAGAGCTTGTCTCAGCAGCTGCTGCTCTGGGTGAAGACCAGAGAGAATGGTTCTCCTGGCAGGCTCGTGTGGCCGGGATGTGGCAGCCACAGCGGGAGGGCAGGTACCCCCGACCGTAGCTCCAATAGCCCTGCCTCTGGAGGAACTGAGGCTGATTGCCCAGGGTCTCCCAGTCCACGTACAGCAGGCGATTGGGAGGTGGAGACCCGGGGAACCCGCGGATGTGGAAGTCTTGCTGGATGCAGTCCGGCAGGCTGCTCTCATCACCCCGCTCATGCCACAACCACCAGTGGGCAAGGCTTCTAAGGTGGCGGTAGTAGACCGCCGAAACCCCTGGAGACCAGCTCCTCAGTCTGGAAACCACACGGGGCGGACTGGCCTGCGGAATAGCCTCTGGCGGGTTTTGCTGGAACAGGGGGAGAATATGGACCATTGGCATGGGAAACCCACTGAGGAGCTAATGCTCCGATGCGTGCAGTTGGGGATACCCCTTCCCGCAGGAGAGCAGAGGGGCATCCTGGCCCTGTCATGAGCAGTGCCAGCCGTCTTGAATCGTCCAGCGCAAGTCCCCTAGGGAAGCCTGCAGGAGGATGGATGCCTGGAGGACAGGTGGCGATGGGTAGCTACCCTGTCCCCTGATCAGAGGGGGTGTCTAATAGTCCAAATGAGGGTAGGAATGACACGTACCCCCAGTGTGGAACTGGTGGATTCTGGTGCAGCAGTTTTGCTTTTACCCTTTACCTTTTTCCCCCTGAATGTGTTCAAGTTCGGTCACTTGTACTGGCTGCTTATGGGGGCCAGGAGGAGAGAGGAACATTGTTGTCAGCAACTAGGTGGGAGTTGGCAGATTTGGTGGCTAACCTCCCCTGGGATGGCAGGGGAAGTTATTCTAGGGATTGATCAGCTTAGAGAGCTCCGTTTGATGGTACATTGTGCCAATAGCTGCATGTGGCAGGTCCCTGCAGTAGACTGGGGGGAGGATCTACAAGGAGGGGCCTCTGGAGTGTTAACCTGCTCTGTGTTTGGGGTAGCAGCTGTGGAGGGACAGATGAATGGAAAAAGAAGATTCCCCCAGGATTCCACAGTTCCCCCCTGCTAGCCCACCAAGCTGTGACTAGCACCCCAGATACCCTGACCCTCTCTAACTGGCCTTGGGACGCAGGAGGGGAAATGGGTACACCACGGACAACTCACACAAGCAATGTCTGTCGTGGTGGGAGCACTGTAATCATTTCTTTCTAAGCTTCTATGTTTCAGCCTCCAAACCAGAACATCAGGAGAGCTGGTACCAGCTGAAGAGTTAGAAAATACCGTGGTTATAGTGTCACGACAAAGTCTGTGTTCGGTGTTTTGTGTTCAGTGTTACATGTTCTACGTTTGTCTCTGGTGGGTGTCTTGTGCTAGCATTGGATCCAGAGGGAGAGGGGATATTACACTAGACAGGGCAAATGCCTTTTCCTCTCTCTACTTCCCCCATCTCCAACCAAATCATCAATTACATACACCTCTATTCAAAGTACTTTGGTCCTCACTGCATCAGGTTTATTTTTTGTTAGGTTCTCTAATAACCATTTTGTTGTTGATTTTTGATAATAATTTTGTTGTTGATTTTTAATAGTGATATATTTGTATTGTTAATTGCATTTTTCTTGTATTGTTTATTCCACAATTTCCTCTATGCACCCTGGTTCTGTTTCCCCAGACCCTGAAATCAATGCACCCAATTATTGTTAGGGTGATGGTTTTATTGTATTTCCACTTACTATGATTAGGATTGTTTGCATTTATGTTTATGTTATATCTGGTGTTTAGTCAATTGCAATGGTTTTTAGTTATATTCACCTGGTTATGATTGTTTGGTTTGTTTGCAACAGATCACTTGAGCCCTACAACCACACCAACTTCTGTAATGATCATAGATCAAGGGGCGGAGTGTTACAGGAGCAGCAGTGATCTGTATGCTATGTATACCTGTATGCTCAAAAAGTCTGTTACCCTCCCCCGTACCCCCACTTGTCTCCTCTCCCTCTTTGAATACCTGTGAAGTGGCTTTTCCCCACCCCTCCCTCCTGAAGTGCTTGGGATATGAATGGTCTGTTTAAACAGCTAGAAAACAGAAGAGCTCCAATGATAGACAAGGTGTCTGGGACTCTTAGTAGGACAGCAATCACACACCCAAAGCATGGACAGTGCATGGACCCTGCCTGAGCTGGGGTTTGACCAACCAGATGCAGCTTGACTCTCAGACTCCAGGCAGAGTCTGAAAAGAGACAGTTCTAGTAACTGAGCCCTGCTGGAATGGAAATGACTGGGGCACAATAAACCATTGGCCTAGTGCGCCACTTCACATGGTCACTGTCTGGAGAAGATATGGATAGGACCAAGACAGCATTTGACACAACAAAATACTTTCTATGAATTAATGCAAGTAGAACAGACACAGGGCCGGCTGCAGCCTGTGATAACAGATCAGAGCAACACTCCATCAAAGGACAGTCGTGAACCAGCGTAAGGGAAGGGATCAGGGGAGAGTCCAGTGCTCCAGAAAGTCATAGCAGCTCCCGGCCTGCTGGTGTCCTTGGGAGACTGCACTGCCTGGTGTCATCTGATGCTGAGGGATCAGCGGGGTCACTCCATAGAGCAGTTGCTGCAGCACAGTCCCAAGGTGGAGGACTCACTCCTTCTTCCCCAAGGGGATGCCGCAAAACAAGGTACACGAAGAGACGAGCTTAGATTCATCACCATGAATGAGCCATTAGAGTTCCAGTTTAGCCTGCGACCTGGGGGGTCACCATCCACTCAAGCTATGGGCAGACAGCTCCTTATGGGACTGACCTGACCTCTGCTGGCCTAACTCCCGAGTAGCTCTGCTGAAGCCACTGGCCTTACACCAGGGTGAAAGGAGAAGCAGCAGTTGGGGCCAGAGCCACGGCTGGTGTAAATTGCAGTCATTCTCTGATTGCAACAGGGGTACGGAGCTTTTCCCCAGCGGAGGTTCTAGCCCTAGAGCTCAGTGCTTATGCGAGGACACTGCAGATAGTGAGCAGCAAATACATGGGCAGAGGGCCTGGTTCTCCTCTGCCCGGCGCCCCAGGCCACCACCTACACCTGGGCAAATGTGACCAGAGAAGGCGGAGCACTGTGCTCCCTCCTGGAGCGCTACCGGAGCGACCTGCGCTCCCAGCCCCGTGCTGCCCAGGCAGCTGGCCCTTGGCTTCTAGGCTGTGCACGTGGGGGAGGAATTCACCCTGGCACTGCAGCCATGTTGCGCCAGCTACACACAGGGTTGTACGTCCCACCCAGGCAATACTGCTGGCAGAGGTGTCTTCTGGGCTCGCTCAGAGCTGCCTGTCCCGGCGCCAGGGGTAGTCTGGAGCGAAGCGGCTTGTCGGGGTGGGAAGTGGCACAGCTTGCATGTTCCCATGATCTGTAGGTTCCCAGAGCCTGCACCCCAAACCCCCTCCTGCACCCAAACTCCCTCCAGAGCCTGCACCCCCTTCTGCACCCCAGACCCAGCCCACAGCCTACACCCAGCACTCAAAATCCCTCCCAGAGCCAACACCCCTCCCGCACCCAAACTCCCTCCCTGACCCTTGCAGTCCCTTCTAACCTGGTTGGTTCTATCATTCTTTGATTCTAGCATCTGTCACCTGCAAAGAAGGGCTGGCGTGGACGGGTGTCCTCCACATCCTCTGCAGTGAAAGAAGCAAGAATTGATTTAGTTTCTCCGCCATGGCCGGGTTTTCCTGGAGCGCTTCTTTAGCACCGCGGTCGTCTAGTGACGTTACTGACTGTTTGGCAGACTTCCTGCATCTCATGTACTTCAAAATAAGTTGTTGTTAGTTGCTGTGCCTTAGCTAGTTGCTCTTTCATTGTTTTTTGGACACTCTCATTATACTTTTTATTTGACATGCCTGAGTTTATGCATCTTTGTATTCTCCTCACTAGGATTTGACTTCCAATGTGGAAAGGATCCTTTTGGCCTCTAAGTGTCCCTTGTATGCGGCTATTTAGCTAGGGTGGCATTTTGTTGTCCTCGTGTGTGTGTCCTTTGTTGTCCTTTTGTGTGTGTGTGTGTGTGTGTGTGTGTGCGTGTGTTCTTTGTTGTCATGTGTGTGTCCTTTATTGTCCTCGTGTGTGTGTGTGTGTGTATGTGTGTGTGTGTGTTGATCTGGTTCTGGGGCTGGAGGAACCCAGCCGTGGGGAATCTTTGTGTGTGTGTGTTCTTTGTTGTCCTTGTGTGTGTGTCCTTTGTTGTCCTTGTGTGTGTGTCCTCGTGCATATGTGTTTGTTCATCTGGTTCTGGGGCCGGAGGAACCCAGTCCTGGGGAATCTAGTTCCTGAAGGATAGCTCCATTGGAAGGGGACTTGCAGAAGGGAGAAGTAGAGCTCCATATGAACACAAGCAATACATTGTTTGAATTACAGACACCCTCCCAAGAAGAGTAACCCTAACAAATGAGTGTACCCCAAAGTAACAGGCAAATCTGGTAACAGTGTATGGTGCAGAGGGCTCTGTGAATGTGTGTGTATGTGTGTACACGCGTGGTGCAGTCCGCACAGAAGGCTGTGTGTGTGTGTGTGTGTGTGGTGCAGTGTGTACAGAGGACTCTGTGTGTGTGTGTGTTGCAATGCACACAGAAGGCTGTGTGTGTGTTGTGCAGTGTGGACAGAGTACTGTTCGTGTGTGCATGTGGTACAGTGCACATAGGGGCTGTGTGTGTGGTGCAGTGCACACAGTAGACTGTGTGTGTGGTGCAGTGTGCAGAGACGGCTGTGTGTGTGTGTGGTGCAGTGTGCACAGAGGGGTGTCTTTGTGTATGTGTGTGTTTTTGTTTGTGTGGTGCAATGAACACAGCTGTGTGAGTGGTGTGTGCAGTGTGCACAGATGTCTGTGTGTGTGTGTGGTGCAGTGTGCACAGAGGGTCAGTGTGTGGTACAGTACGCACAGAGGGCTGTGTGTGGTGCAGTGCACACAGAGGGATGTGTTTGTGTGTGTATGGAGCAGTGCGCACGGACACCAGTGGGTGTGGTGCATGCCCAGAGGGCTCTGTGTATGTCTGTGATGCTGTGCACACAGAGGGCTGTGTGTGTGTGTGTGTGTGTGTGTGTGTGTGTGTGTGTGGTGCAGTGCACACAGAGGGATGTGTGTGTGTGTTTATGTGTGTATGGAGCCGTGCGCACAGACACAGACAGAGGGCTCTGTGTGTGTCTGTGATGCTGTGCACACAGAGGGCTATGTGTGTGTGTGTGTGGTGTAATGAACACAGAGGACTCTATGTGTTCGGTGCGGTGCGCACAGAGGGCTGTGTGTTTGTGGTGCGGTGCGCACA
>VOCN01044046.1:0-23099 GCA_007922305.1 Dermatemys mawii
GGAACAGGCTGGAGAGGGGAAGGTTGTGTGGTGGGGTTCTAGGGATCGTAGGCTGGGGGGAACAGGCTGGAGGGGGGAAGGTTGTGGGGGGTTCTTGGGGTCACAGGCTTGGGTGTGTGTAACGTTAGTGACATAAGCTGGCACCGTATGGATCATTGTTGCAACCAAGGTCCTGTAGTGGCACCAAGTCCTATAGGAAGGGGCCGCGTGAGGGGTCCCAGGCCAGGGTCAGGTTTGCTGGGGAGGATTTTGCTGTCTGGGCGCAGGTGTCAGTTTTGTGGTTGAAGTTCTGAATATTGGCCCTACCCCGTCTGTGTCTCAAACTTACGCTCTGCTTCTGGTGACAAGGGAGGAGGACGCAGTGGGGGAGGGGGAGGCTTACTGGGACAGGGGAGGGGGAAGGGGGGGCAGGAGACGGCCCAGGAGGTGTGGGGTCCTATCACGCTTCTGCTCAAACCAAACGTGAGGAGACTTCCAAGGAGGACATGAACTGGGCTAGTGGGGGTCATGAACTGGGCTAGCAGGGGGCTGCGGGTCAGGAGTGGGGCCTGACCTTACCTCCCGGATCCTGTCGGCCTTGGCCTGGCGCTTGGCCTCCATGTCCCACAGGTGCCTCTGGTGTGGGAGGAAAATCACAGGGTTTCCCATAGCCCCCACCGCCCCATCACTCACCCTGTCCATCGCCCCCACTCCTCTCCCCTTGCCCACAACAGGAGCTGCTGCCCATGGCTGGGGGAGGGGTGTCAGAGACCCCCCGCCTTGTGTCTCAGGATTAGTCCCTGTGTGGGGTCCGGATTCCCCAGTAGACCCACGCCGGGTGAACATCCATGGTTCAGACGAATCATCCCGCCCAGACTGAACACCCCTCAGTGACTCAGTTTCCCTAGCTGGGAGCTGAGAAGGAGGCAAGCTGGGGTGGGAGGTGTCTCCTTGATGCCCCAGTTGCCCCCACTGTGGGGTGCTGGGGGAGTGTCATGGAGTAGGGGGCTGGTATGTATGAGGAGGGGCTCCCCCGCCCTGGGGGGGGTCTGTGGGGGAGTTGGTCTCTGCACTGCTGTCCCCAATACTCAGTGACACGCCCCAGCCCCAGACCTCCCCCGCCCCAGTTCACCTGCAGCTCGTCCCCCTGAACCCGCAACTGCTGCAGGGCCTGCTTGTGGGTCTTCTCCCACTCTCTCTGCCTGGAGACCTGTGTGGGGAGTGGCAGCCACTGAGCACTTGGGGGGCGGGGCTGGGGGGGTAATGGTAGTGGGAAGGACTGGGCAGGACCTGAGGGCACCCCCTCACAAGGAACGGAGGCCCCCAGTTGTGGACAATGACGCCATCTGGCTGTGGATCCCAGAACACAGCAAAGGCCAGATGGGGAAACTGAGGCCCAAGGTCACACAGACAGTGACAGAGCTGGGGAGAGAACCGAGGAGTCCTGACCCCGCCCCAACTACTGGTCCCTAGACTCACCTTTCCCTCCAGCTCATGGACGGTCTCAGCCAGTCTCTGGTTTTCTTTTTCCTGAAGGGCAACAGGGGGTGTGGGGGTGGGGGACACGACTTGCTGTTGCAAAGCAGGGAGGAGGGGCTGATCCCTTGGGAGGTCGGGGGGCTTGGCTCCTAGCCCTGTGCTAAGCCTCCTGCCAAGCCCAGCCTTTGCCTCCATGCAGAAGCCCCTACCCCCCACAACACAGCCCCCACCCTGCCCAGCCCCCACCCTGCCCCCCGGAGTCGGCAGCCACATCCCCCTGCTGCTTGCCCGTCTAGGGGGACCAGATGGCTCAGGGGAATGAGAACTGACATATACGGCCTGTCCCCTCTAGGGGGCGCTGGCTCCGATCTGCCCCCAGGTTGCCATGGCGTTGGTCCCCATGGTGCCGTGGCGCTGGTTGTCGTGGTGCTGGTTGCTGTGGTGCTGGTTGCCGTGGCGCTGGTTGCCGTGGCGCTCTCACCCGCTGATGGACGTGGCACCGGCGACTCTGCTCTTGCTGCTCCCGCAAGGCGCCCTGAGCCTCCTCCAGCTCCGCCCGCAGCGCCTGGGCTGCCTGTTCCAGCGATTCCAGGCTGTGGGACAAGGGGGCATGAGATTGGGGGACACACACCCAGGGCATGGCCCTCCCTGCTCCCCCGGGGACCACAGCCCAGGCTCCGCCCCCTCCGCCAAGGCTCCCTCCCCCGCACACCTGGGACAGGGGTCTCACCTCTGGGCCTGCAGCCGGGCACGGAGCCGGGCCTGGTGCCCCAGCAGCCCCTCATAGTGCCCATGCCAGCGCTCGGCCTGCGCCAGCTCCTCCGCGACCAGCTCCTGCAGCCGGGCGTTCTCCTCCGCCAGGCTCCTGCAGCACAGCGGGGTCAGGGCCCCCCAGCACCAGCCAGGTCCCCCCGCCCAGGGGGTACCCACCCACTGCTGTTAGGACAGGGGGGCTCCATCGCCTAGGTCCGCTCAGGCCCATGTGTCTCCACGTGCTGCCCCTCCCCGCCAGTCATTACAGAGGTCCCCAAGCAGGATGAGGCCCGGGGAGGGCTCCCATGGGGGTGGGGTGGATCTCGCAGGGGAGCCCCCTCTCCTCAAAAAGGGGGCCTGCAGAGTGAAGGGGAGGGACAGGCCCTGGCCGGTCTATGGCACTGCAGGCTGGGGGCAATGCCTGGCACGGACAGTAAAGCCAGGACTGAGGGCTCCCCCACTCTCGGTTGACCCCAGCACACAGCAGCCAGGACAGGACACCTGAGCTGATGGGGAATCCCCCTACAGGGGGCAGCAGTACTGGGGCTCAGACCCATAGCAGGCTGCACTCACACAGCCTCCATCCTTCTCCTACGCGGGAACGGGCGGGGATCTGATGTGACACAGCCCCTCTCCCCCGACTGGGCCGGTCACCACCCCACACCGCCCGGTTACGGTTGCCATCGCCATACCACAGGTAGCTTAGCAACCAGCTAGAACACATGGGATACAGCACAAGGGAGGGGGGGGCTGTATCTTCAGAACCTCCCCTCCCCCGCAGGTCTGGGAGAGAGCAAATAAAGTATGTGGGGGAGATCTCTGTATCCATGGCTACTGGGCATCCCCTTCCCCATACTGGGGTGGCAGCCAGTTCACCAGCCCCCACCGGAGGAGGAGGGCCAGGGCAACCCCTTGGCCTTGGGGGGACTGTCCCCAGAGGGCACAGCAGGGGATGCTTTCCCCAGCCCCCGCCTGGTCTAAGCGTGCAGCTTCTGCATTCAACTAGGAGTCCGGACGCCTGGGCTCCGTTCCCAAATGCTGCCTCCAACGTTGGGCATGACACTGTGCCTCAGTTTCCCCTCCCCACCCTGCGTCTATTCAGTGTATGAGCTCTGTGGGGTAGGAACTGCAACACAGGCAGGGTCTGGGCAGTGCCTGGCACAACGGGGCCCTGATCCTGGTCGGGGTCTGGGCCACACCCGGCACAACAGGGTCTCAATCTCTTTGAGCGCCCTTCCGCCTCTTCCCTGAGCAGGGCCAGCCCCGGTGCCCTGCAGCTGAGGCTGAGCTGAGCTCTCGTGAGGAGCTGAGGTCCCGCAGGGCTCTCGACGACGCATCTGCTCCCGTGACTGCAAAGCCCATGTGCCAATTCCCTTGCCCCGCCCGCATGACTCAGGACATCGGCCGCCTCTGAATGAATCCCTGTCTGAACTGGCGCGGTTCTTCTGGAAAAACCGGCCAGCCAGACATGCTGGGAGTGACACCACCGCACCCCACAGGGACCTGACCCACTGGGCAATTCTCACACCTGGAACAGCCCTCGGATTGTGGTCGCCTGCCCCTGCTCGACTGAAGAGCCCACGGTTACCGAGTTGCTCCCCCTGTCGGACCGAGCCAACCCTTTCCCTTCCCCTTCTCCGTGCTGCCCCAAATCCACGGAGCCGTTTGAGTCCCGGGCTACACTCCGGGGTTAGGTTGACCTAGGGCAGCTTACTGTGGTCTAATGCCATCGGTGTCTCGCCGATATCCGTGCCCGGCTGCACTGAGATCGTTACCCCACCTCTGGTAGTGGGATGGGGCTTCTGTGGGTGTCCTTAGGGTGACGACTGTACAGGGGCGGCTGACTGTCCTCCTCGTCAATTTCACACCTCCCTGACTGCAGCCCTGAAACTGACGAGAGAGGCTGGTAGGTTCCCAGCTGTGAACCCCAGGGGCTGGTGGGAAGCTCCAGCTAGAGCCCTGCTGCCCCCAGGGGTCCCGGCTCCCTGCTCTCCACCTGGCTGCCACCCAGGCTCTCAGCTCCCCATGGGGAGCCCAGCAGCTGCCTGGGATCCGGACACTGACCTCCCTCCCAGGAGCCCGGGGGGCAGCCTTAAGTTTGTAGGTCTGTTTCCTGACCCTTTAATCATTCCTGTGGCTCTTCTTTGACCCCCTCAACCAGCCAGGCTGAAAGGTAGCGCAGCAGCGGCACCTTCACACCACCAGGGGGAGCAGCGACCCTACTCAGTCCTCCCCCAGATGCCTGTTTTTGCTGGTAAAAAGGTGATTGATTCCATCCATAGGCCCCCCAGGATGAGCCCCCTGGGTCCCTCAGCTGAGCCCCCTGGAGAATGGAGGCCGGAGAACATCCCGGAGACAGAGCCGCGCTGTTAGGAAAACTCCCATTCACAATTAAACAAGGAATTGGGCCTGCTAGATGGGATCAGACCTGAGGCCCATCTAGCCTGGTATCCCAGCTCTGCCTGCCCAGCACCTGCTGCCGGAGGGGAAGATGTAGGACCCCCTGCAGTAGCACCTGGTGGATAATCGGTCCCCACCTAGGGTGCACCGTGCGCTCTGCTGAAGATCCCCTTCAGCCCTGGCACATCGAAGTACGAGGTTAATCCCTTTTCCCGAATGGTCAGGAGCATTCATGCTTCCTTTGGCTAGTTTCAGTGTCTGAATCACCCTCCCAACCTTCTTCCTGAGGCCCTGGTCTTAGCACCATCCGGGAGCAGTGAGTTCCACAGCTTAACCATGTGGGGATCATTCTTTGGACTGGATTTGAATTTGCCACCATTCCCTGGCACTGACTGTCCCCTGAGTTCGCCTTATGAGGCAGGGAGAAGAGGAAAGAGCCTGGTGGATCATCCTCCCCCACCCCTGTCATTTGATAGTCTGAGGTCCCACTTTGAGATCTCCTGGCAGCAGTAACTAAAGCCTGAGAGCCTGCGTGCCTCCTGAACCCCAATCCCTACTGGGGGATGGGCTGAGCAGCCCTGCCCCAGGGACCAGCAGAGGCTGGTTGCCCCAAAGCCATTAGAATGGGCTCCAAGATTAATTTTTAATTCTTGTGTTTAAACATGTGAAGGCAAAATGCCCCAGTCAAAGGGCTGGTTCCACCCCCCAGAGCCGAGGCCTGGACCGACTCGCTGCCAGGAAAGGGCGCAGCCCACAGGAGGTTTATTTTTCATTAATACGACAGGAAAAATGTGGGGTCTTTTACTGCAATGAGACAAGCAGGTAGCCTGGCTATGGGAGCTGCTTTCCTCGGGGGCTCTGAAACCCACCTCTCCGCTGTGGGGCTTATAATTAGCCGGAGAGCCTCTCTGACCGGGGGCAGGAGAACCATTAGCGGGGGGGCGAGAGGGGCGGGGAGGGTTATGATGTTTCAGTTAAAATGGCAGGTTGGGCATTCAGGACAGAAGCCACTTGGGGAAGAGACCTACCATAGCACCCAGGAGCCCCAGTCCTAAATCAGGACACTCTTGTGCGGAGCACTGCCCATGATTTATTAGGTGCATTATGGTAGTGCAAAGAGCCCCCATCTCACCCTGACCCCATTGTGCTGGATGTGATTTATTAGGTACATTACGGTAGCAGCCAGAACCCCACTGTGCTGGGTGCTGTCCATGATTTATTAGGTGCATTATGGTTGTGCAAAAAGCCCCCATCTCACCCCGACCCCATTGTGCTGGGTGCTATATGTGATTTCTTAGATGCATTAAGGTAGCGGCCAGGACCCCATTGTGCTGGGCATGGTCCACGATATATTAGGTGCATTACAGTAGTGCCCACGGGCCCCAATCTCAGCCCAGGACCCCTTATGCTGGGTACTGCCCAGACCCAGCCACCGCTCCACCCACAGTCACTAAACAAATTTGTTCTTATGCCCTAGGCTCTGGGAGCAGCCTGGCTGAATGGCCAGGACTCCTGGGTTCACCAGGGACCTGCTCTCTGAGCTGGGGGCAAGACCCCTTCACATTGAGAGAGACAGGCTGGGAGTGCAAACTGAGGCAATGCAGAGCAGGGGCTGTCCCTCCTCATGCAGCACCCAGCCCGACAGAGAGCCCGAGCTGGGTACACGGTCGTGTGATACTCTGGCAGTCACCCGTTCCAGTCCACCAGGACACACTTTCAAAGAGCCAGGGGAGAAATCATAACTTCGTTCCAATCCTCTTCTGCGTTAGAGGCTCAAACGTGGGGGGAAGGGATGGATTCTGCATGGAAGACACACTAAGGGGAATCCCCCTTCACTGATAGCAGTATGGGACATATGAAACACTGCATGGGGCACAGGGAGAGAAACACACAAAGAAAGGGACCCTGCTCACAGGCATCAGAATTACAGAACCGATGGATGAACTGGGTCCCCGAAGCTACTCGCAGGGTAAATTTAATCCTTCAAAGAGTCCTAAACCTTTCGGCTGCTGAGCAGTGCGGTCTGGTTGCTATGGCTGAGAGCAGGGCTAGCAGCTGTGCCGAATGGAGTCAGTTAATTCAGAGAAATCTCCCCCAACCCTCCCCCTCTCACCCATGCCCCATGGGCCAATCCCCACCCCTGTGCAGAGGGGGCAGAGCTCACAAACGTGTTTCATGGAGCTGGACGTTACATCTGGTTCTTTAATGATTTAAGTAACTCAGGGCCAGCACGCCTGCGAGGGGAAAGGGCCCATGGCCCAGCTCCCCGTCCCAAGCCAGCCAGTTCCTCACACTGGGGCCAGAGCAAGGCCAGCAGCCCCCCCAAGGGGAAAGATGCTGGACCCCCCTCTCCTGGGGTTTATGAAGACGGAGCCCCTCTTCCCCCTTCTGACATTTAATAAGGGGGCAGTGGCTGCTTGTCACTGCTGAAGGGGAAGGAAAAGAACCTGCTTAAAGAGCTCTCTGCCACTAGGGGGCACCTGTCTCCATCCTGCCTGTGAGCCCCAGAGCAAGAGAGCACCCCTTAGGGGTGGGGGTTAGGGAGGGATCCCCAGAGGATTGGGCTCTAGGCACCCCAAGACCAGGCAGGTTGGGTTCTAGGGATTGCTGGTGAGAGGCCAACTTCTGCGAGGAGCACATTGCAGGTACCCTCACCGGGCAGGACAGATTCCCAGGGGAAGGGTATCTATTCCTAGGCACCCCCAGGAGGGGAGGAGTTCCCCACAGCAAGGAAGCAACTGGCAGTGGACCAAGGAGGGCCAGCAAGGGCGAAGGGGGTGGGGGCTGCTGAAGGGGGAAGATCCAGGATCAACCAATGCCCCCTCTGCTCCCCACACACTGGATCAGCTCCATACCTCCCCCCAACTGGGTCCATGCATCCACTGTCCCCCACAATGGTGAACTACCAGCCCCCAAAGCATCCTAGTGTCTTCAGACTACCCCCAAGGTACATTCCTCTCCTCCCCGCAATTCTGCTGCTGGCCAGCGCCCCGGGCTGGCCCCGAATGTCCACGGCAGTCACAGGGCCCATGCACCCAGGGCTGTCCTGGTGCACGAGCGCTCTAGTCCGTGGGGCAGGCAGAGCAGGGTGCCGTGTGGCCTCATCACTACAGGTGTCTCTTCCTGTGCAGGGCCAGGTGGTCGGAGCGGGAGAAGGCCCGCGGGCACAGCCGGCACTGGAACGGGCGCTGCCCCGTGTGCTTGCGGTAGTGGCGCGTCAGCTCATCCGAGCGGGCGAACTTCCAGCCGCAGCCCTCCCAGGTGCAGTGGTACGGCTTCTCGCCTGCCGGGAGAGAGGAAACATCAGCCCAACCCAGCCAGGCCTCCTGAGCCCACACAGCCACCTCTGGGGTGGAGCCCGACGGCTGGTTATACAGGTGTCCAGCACCCAGATGCAGCCACCTCTGGGGTGAAGCCCGACGGCTCGTTATACAGGTGTCCAGCACCCAGATGCAGCCCCTTGAAACTTCCCACAGTGTAGTGCCCCTTCCTCAGTCCCCATGTCCTTCTCACAGCACCCCCCCAAACCCCTACTCCCCATCATATCCCCTCGTGATCCTCCCAGCCCACAACATTGCCCCCCTAGCCCCTGCCCTATGCCACCCCCTAATGCCCCTCACCTGTGTGGGTGCGGAGATGGGCCTTGAGGTGGGAGCTCTTGGTGTAGGTCTTGCCACAGCTGGGGTGGCTGCAGGTGTGGCTGGTGGGGCGCTTGTGGGCCCAGGCCTTGCGGCTCCTCTTGGGCTTGGCTGGCAGCTCCCCGGCCGGCGGGGCGGGTGGCACCAGGAGGCCCAGGTAGCCTGCAGGTGCCGGGGAGGGCAGCGGAGCTGGGCTGTCCCGGTACAGCTGGAACCGGGCTTGGTATTGGCTGTGAGTGAAGGCCTGGTGGCTGCCCCCCAGGCTGTAGGCAGGTGGCTGAGGCAGCTGGCAGTAGGGGGCACCCCTGGCCAGCAGGGTGGGGGCCAGTGGGGCATAGCCCCCATACAACAGCTGGTAGCCATGCCGTAGGGTCATGGGCCGGGGGTCCCTGTACCCACCGGGGGGCTGGGCCTCACAGTCCGGCCTGGAGGGGTATGCTGGCAGATGCCCCCCAAAGGTGCCCGCTCCCCCCTTTTCCTGCCCCCAGGCATAGCCGCAAGGCACCGAGCTGCAGCCCAGGGGCTCGTCCCCAGACAGGAGCTCGGGCACCAGGCTGGCGGGGTCCGGGAGCCCATCCCCTGACGTGTACCCGCCCGGGCTCTGCCCCTTGTAGGCCTCCGGCTGGCACAGTCCGGGCCCTGTCTCAAACCCCCCGCCTGGGCTGGGGAAATTGCTGAGCAGAAAGTCCAGGTCCCAGCAGGATTCCTCAGCCTCTTGCTTGAGCTGTAGGGAGCCGTGGGGCTGGGGCAGGTCCATGGGGCTGGGTGCTGGAGGGTCCAGGGCATCTTCCACCTTCCACCACTAGAGAGGAAACCAACAGGCGCCATCAGGCCAGAGGAGACATTGGGAGAAGGGATTAGTGGTTAGAGCCAGGACCCCTGGGTTCCATCCCCAGCTCTGGGAGGGGAGTCAGGGCTAGCAGTTAGAGCAGGGGCTGAGAGCCAGGACTCCTGGGTTCTAACCTCAGCTCACATATACATTAAGCTCATCTTGCCCCTTCTCCAGCTGGATTTGGTTTTATTGAATGAAATTCCAGAGACCAACTCACCCCAACTGGCCACACACCTCCCCCAGCCCAGCCCCCTTCACCCCATGGGGCTGGGAGCATGGCCCATGGGACTGACTCCAACCCTGCGCCATGCTGGGACCCAGAGATAAGAGACCCTGTTATCAGGACCCCGCACCAGCTGCTGGCTGAGCAAAGGGACAGGCCACTCGGGCTGCCTGGCAGAGCGCTCCCCCACCCCCGCAGGATGGGCTCGCAGGCAAGATACATTAAAGAGAGGTGGGGGCCCCTCGGGGTGCAGCCTTCTCACAAGTGAAGTGAGTTTGGCTGCTCTCAGCCCAGCCCCTCTCCTGGCTCAACAAAATCCCCAGGTCAGAGGCTCAATGGATGCTCAGTAACTAGATAGGGCTGGGCTAGCAGGGGGCTGTGGGTTGGGAGTGAGGGGCCCCAGCATAGCTGGGGAGGGGGCGATGGAGAGCCCAGGGCCAGGCTATCAGGGGGCTGCAGGTCAGGCGTGAGGGGCATCGGCAGAGCTGGGGGGACCCCCAGGCTGGGATAGTCAGGGGCACCTTTAGCTGGAAGCCCCTTTAAGGTGACCTCTGGGATTCTCCCCCAGAGCTAAGACAGAACCCAGGCATCCTGCCCCCACAGCCCGCTGTGCTGGGGCTTCACAGGACCCCCACGCCGAAGTGAAACCTCACCCTAGGGAAGAGTCTCCCCACCCCCTCCTCCAGCCACCGGGTACCTCCTGCCTGTGCTGTCTTACCCCAGGGCACTCATGGGCTCAGAGCGGGACTCTGCTTCTATTCAGAGCTGCAGCGGGGTTAAGGGGCAGGGAACAGTCTCCCCCCCTCACCCCCACATCCCTTCCCAGCCTCAACCAACAGAGCTGTCAAACCTCCCTACCCGCAAGAGCACAGAGCCTGGAAATGCAGCCACCTCTGGGGAGTAGCATGGCTGAGCCTTCACAGCACAGAGGAGGAGGAGGAAGAAGAACACCCTCCCCCCAGCACACCCCCTGCTACAGGCAGCCAGGGCACCCCCCAGCTCCCTCCCCAGCCCCCCTTACCTTGAGGATCTCCGACTGCTTCTCCTGGAAATGGCAGAAGTTGGCCAGGCTGCTGATGGAGGGCAGGACGGCATCGGCAAATGCCATGGCCATCCGGGCCCCAGTTCAGAGCCAGGGCTCAAGGGGAATCAGAGCCCAAGGGCTCAACCCCTCCAACTCCCTTTCCCTCCCCCGACCCTCTCTCCTCCAAACCCCCCAGCTGCTGGCTCCCTCCAGCCACTTTCTGAGCAGAACATCCTCCCCCACACTTCAAACTTTACATTTCTCTCTTTCCCACCCCCCTCTCATTGGCTGGCCAAGGTGATAAGGGGAGCCTCTAGGCCAATCAGAATGAAGGGTGTGGCCCATCAGGTGTGGAGGGGGGAGCTAGCTGGGGACTTGGTTAATTTCACTCAAAGTGTGGGGAGGTCCCAGGTGGGTCAGGGCTGGGAAATGACCCCGGGAGGGGGGGGGTGTGATCTCAAAGAGGCTTCAGGTTCTGCCCCACTCAGGGGCTGATTTATAAAGGGGCAAAGCCCCTCCCCACCCAGGGCTTGGCTCCTGCTAGGCTCAGCCCCCAGGTGCCTCTTGTGGGGCCCATCAGTAGCCTGGGCTGGGATGATTAATGCCACTTGGCAGCCTCCTCCCCCTGGGGGGGGGGGCAGATAGATGATGTCAGTAAGCCAGGACTCCCCCCAGCTCTGGGAGAGGAGTGGGGTCTAGTGAGTAGGGGGCTGGGAGTCAGGGTTCCCACATACTATTCCCAACCCCACCCCTGCCACTCATCTGCTGGGTCACTTTGGCCAAGTCACCCACACAGGCCCCGCCTTTGTGCCTCAGTTTTACCGCCTGTGAAATGGGGGTGGGGGAGATACTGCTGCAGGCCCAGCAACCAGAGCAGCATAGAAGGTTCATGGTTGACAGATCTCTGCGGAGGTGCCTCCCCGACCCTAGCACAAGGCCGGGGGTGGAAGGGGGGTGTAGGAATCACAGGGGGATAGAAGGGGCCACCAAAATAAGAATTATTGTCATGCTCACAGACAGGTTAGAGCAGGTGAAGTGAGGCCCAAAACAGGTCACACAGTGAATTGGGGCAGATCTAGGAAGAGAACCCAGGATTCCTGGCTCCCAGCCCCCTGTGCTAACCACTAGACCCCACTGGAAAGAACCTAGGAGTCCTGGCTCCCCACCCCCCTGCTCTAATCACTAGACCCCACTCTTCTCCCAGAGCTAGGGAGAGAACCCAGGAGTCCCAGCTCCCAGCCCCTCTGCTCTAACACTAGACCCCATTGCAGAGAACCTAGGAGTCCCTTTTCTCACTCTCTGCCCCCACAACCCTGCCTGGCCTGGATTTTTATACCACACTATTTTCTCTCTTCCGGCCTCAGCCCTTGTCGAATTTCATCAAAGGAAACAAGGAACCAGAAATGCTGAGAATTTCCTGAGAAACAAAACAACATTCAGGGAACCCCACCCTCCTGACCCTAACTGAGGGCGGGAGTACAGTCTAGTGGTGAGAGCAGGGGACTGGGAGCTAGGATTCATGGGTTCTGTCCCCAGCTTGGAGACAGGAGTGGGGTCTAGTGGTCAAAGCAGGGGGGCTGGGATCCAGGACTCCTGGGTTCTGATCCTCATTGACTGAAGCAGCTCCTTCCTCTCTCTTGTTCCCTGGTGGCTCTGGCCCCCATTACCACCTTGCCCCCTCAAGCTGGGCCTTCCCTGAAGAGATGCCCCCTCTCCTGCTTCCAGAAATCCAGCCTGCTGCTTTCGGGGAAGTGCGTGGACATAGATAACCATTCACCTGGGCTTTATCGGACTCCCCTCTGTGGCCCGGTTGCCTGCCCCAGCTCTGATACTGGGACCAAGCTGGAGATAAAGCCCTGGGTCTACCCCAGCTTGGACTCTCCAGCTGAGACACGGGGGAGGCAGTCCCTGTTGGGAGGGGAGCGGAGGCTGGGCTAGAGTGGGGCTGCAGGTCGGGATTGAGGGGCACCAAAGGGCAGGGCTGGGTCCCAGGGCTGGAATAACCAACAGCGGGGGAGGGGTGGGGTCAGCTTCATGTCCCCAAATTCTTAGTCCTGAGGTGCCTTGCCCTCTGGGAGTTGGGGAGGGAACCCAGGAGTCCCGGCTCCCAGCTTGCTGGGGAAACAACATACCTGATTCCCAGTGCAGTGAGGAGGCCCCCCTCAGGGGTCCCCTCACTCTCACGCTGACCCCAGAAGCCATTGCACCTATCCCCCTGGGCCCAGAGAAGGGGACAGATGAGCAGGGTGGGTGCTGAGTGTTTCCCCCAGGCCATTGATCCCTCCCTGCCCTGCATGAGACAAACTCACCAGGCCTCAGCCTGGTCGGTTCTCGCCCCCGAGACCACGCCATGGAGCTTGCGGCCTCCCAAGGGGTCTGGGGGGATCCCAGCCCCAGGGCGATGGCTGCGCAGAGGTGGGGAGTCGGGATCAGGTTCCCTCCCCAACCCGTAGCTGCTCTGCCCCCCCCACCCCTGCAGCTCCTGGGGCTGACGGCAGTTAGGGGCTGCTGGCCTCTAATCTGCAGTTCCTGTCGCACCAGGCCACATGTGAGCCCTGATTAGCGCGAGGGCTGCGGGAGTGGGGGGGGGAGGGCTGTGAGCTCAGAGCCCTGCCAGGATCGCTGAGTGCTTGACGGGCTGCCAGGGACCAGCTTCGCCCCCCCTGCCCTGCCCTGCCCTGCCCTGCCCTGCCCCCATTGCTGGGGGAAGGGTCGGGATTTTTGATTTTTATTATTTTATTTATTATTCAGTCTGCAAAAAAAAAACCCAAATCCTACGTACCTAAATGGCCGGGATGCAGCGGGGGCGGGGGGGAGGAAGCTCGTCCCACACCGGGCTGGGGGAAGGGGGGGGATTGTGCAGGAAGAGCAGCCGAAAGCCAGGCTCCTCAATCCCTATCGGGGCAGCTAAGTAAAGCCCGGGTCAGGGTGGCTGAGCTCCTGAGGGAAGAGGTCCGCCATTCACCTGTGACAGGACAGGCGCACGGTGGGTAGGCCTGCTTAGGGGTGATGCCTGGGAGCCAGGCCGGGTGAATGGCTTCCTCAGCCCAAACCTGGACACTGGGAGCAGGGCAGGAAATGCTGCCAGGCCCTCCCTGGGCGCAGGGAGGATTGTCCAGGATGGGACGGCCTGTGAGCTCTTGCTGGAGGAATAGACGCTGGAGGGAGGGGACCTGAATCCTAGAGGCAAGGGGCAGGCTACTGCCAAGACCGTGTAAAGCCTAAAGGAGGCTGCAGCGCTTTGGCTGCCCGGCGTGTGGGCTGTGAATGATCACGGGGAGCCTGTGGCAAAGGGGTCACACAGGACCTCAGGCTCGGTGCCAGCCTTTCGGAGCTCCGAGCCACTGCTGAAGGGTGGCAATACTGCACTGTGCCAGGGGGTGGCGCGCTGAGATTGTGACCCCCCCCGCCCCCGAGCCTGGTTTTCACACCTGCGGAGAACTGGCCTCTCCCAGTGTTTCCACTGGTCCTTGGGGACGCTCCGTGTTTCTGAATCGCAGGGACCAGGCTGCCCACACGTGGATCTAGGGGCCTAGCATCAGGCTCCGAGCTTTGCTGCGCTGACCTGGTGCATGTCTGCAGGACGCTGCTAACTGTGAACCTCAGTAGATCAACGGACATAACAAGAAAGTGTAAAGGGAAGTGAAAACACACCCTCTGGGCACTGTAACCACACATATCCTGTACCGTTCCTCCCTTCACCTCTCCGCTCCCAAGCCCCCGGGAGAGTCCACTGGGGACTTGTCACATCAGCCCATGGTCTGTATGTTCATTTCCATTTTCCTCCCTCAGGAACCCAGAGCTGTTCGATCTCACAAGCAACTTGAGCCTGATCTCTTGGGCCTGGGGAGTTTACAGGTTAAGCCACTTCACCTAACCTGTCAACTCCGCAGGCAGAGGGAACTGGGATTGTTTAGTCTGCAGAAGAGAAGAGTGAGGGGGGATTTGATAGCAGCCTTCAACTACCTGAAGGGGGGTTACAATGAGGATGGAGCTCGGCTGTTCTCAGTGGTAGCAGACGACAGAACAAGGAGTAATGGTCTCAAGTAGAAGTGGGAGAGGTGTAGGTTGGATATTAGGAAAAAACTATTTCACTAGGCGGGTGGTGAAGCACTGGAATGGGTTCCCTAGGGTGGGGTGGGGGTGGAAACTCCTTCCTGACAGGTTTTTAAAGCCCGGCTTGACAAAGCCCTGGCTGGGATGATTTAATTGGGGTTGGTCCTGCTTTGAGCAGAGGGTTGGACCTCCTGAGGTCCCTTCCACCCCCGATCTTCTATGATTCCGTCTCCATCCCATGTTGGAAGGACTTGGATCCACACGGTTGGCACTACGCCCCGAGCTTTGTGTAAGGGTACTCTCAGCCCCATACTGAAACTCAGTGTGTGTGTGTGTGTAGAGGTTGGTTGCTAGCTCCCAGTACCAAAGGAAAGGGGGTGGGTCAATGGGAAATCAGGATCCTGAGACTGACAGTCCCCAGGAGCAATGGGGAGAGGCCAGTGCTCCAGGTCAGCTTGATTGACAAGGCAGGGCAGGCTAATGAGGGAGTCAGGAGGCCGGGGGTCCTTTCCATGGGAGCTGAAATTGTCCGGGACAGAGTGGGGCTGAGCTAAGGAGAGAGCAGCAGCCCGAGCTGAGCTGGGGAGCAGAGCTACAATGGCCAGAGCCAGAGAGAACCAGAGAAGCAGCCCAGGGAGCAGACCTGTGCTGGGAGCAGAGCTGCAGCAACCAGAGCCCGAGGGGCCAGAAGAGCAGCCTGGGGAGCTGGAGGCAGAGGAGCATCAGTGCTGGGGCTGGAGCAGGGAGCACTGTGAGGGGCAAGGGGGGACACTGGGCAGCGGGCACAGCGCAGGGAGATGCCCCCATCCAAGAGGCCTTGCAGGCCAGACCGGAGTGGGGGGGGAATCATAACCCTGGCTGGTGGGGACTGACCCTGGGAAGAAGGGCCCTGCCACCTAGAGCCAGCGGGCGTGTGGCCACTGCCAGAGCAAGTGTCTGACCCGCAGCATCCCTGCAGCACCGCTACGGCCTGGGTAGGAGCCCTGGGAGCACGAGGGACAGACTGTGAACTGCCCTGGCATTCCCTTAATCTGTAGCATTATATTAGTTCTGTGCTGGTCCCCGGTCAAAGGGAGCTTTTTTGCTTCCTTTATTCTCCTCCTGTCTGTTTGTTGTGCTGTTAATACGTGTTAATTAGTGACAGTTAAGGACCATCTTGTTCGATGTTTGTACAGGTCCTAGCACATGGGATCCTGGTGTGGGACTGGGACTAATAGGCAGGACTGCAATACAAATAAGCACATGCTGATCCACAGATATACTTTTGTACCATGGCCATCCCCACTGGCTTAAGAGATTAGTCACTGAAAATGGAAGAATGTGAGCTTGAGAGCTGCAGTTTAATGGAGTCCCCTGGTCTCCTGCACTAAGTGTTCTTTCGGCTCAATACACGCTCAAGGGTAGGACATGATAAATCGATTTCCAGCAGCGCCCCCGTCGACTCCGTAACTCCAGCTCGCCAAAAGGCGCAAGCTGGAGTTGACGTGGGAGCGCGCCGCCGACCACTGTGAGGACGGCAGGTAAGTCGGCTGTAGATACGCCGATTTCAGCTACGTTATTAACGTAGCTGAAATTGCGTATCTACAGTCGATCCCCCGCGCTAGTGAAGACCAGCCCTTTGGGAAGGAAGGAATGAGAATGATAGAAGAAGGACTACAAAAAAGCTGACTTTAACACACTCAGAGAATTGGTAGATAGCGTCCCATGGGGAAAAAGTCTAAGGCATAAAGGAGTTCAGGAAAGCTGGCAGTTTCTCAGGGAGACTATACTAAAGGCACAACTGCCAATGCAAAGGAAAGATAGGAAGAATAGTAAGAGGCCAATATGGCTCCATCAGAAGTTTTTTAATGACCTGAAAATCAAAAAGAAATCCTACAAAATGTGGAACCATGGACAAATTACTAAGGAGGAGTACAAAAGAAGAGCATATAAGTGTCAGGACAAAATCAGAAAGGGTAAAGCACAAAATAAATTATACCTAGCAAGGGACAAATGTAATTGGAATTCTTTTTCCATATGGTTTACTGCAAAGCGTGTCATCACTCTGAATGTTTGAAGGGCAACATAACTTCCAAAATCGAGTGTTGGCTTTACATATGGCCATATATATGACACCACACTGTATTAAACAGAATAAAAATTAATTTAGTTGATTTGTTTGGCAGGACATGCAAATGAAGTATCCATTTCAATTCACTGTAAAACAATATAAAAATCGGTATTTGTAAGACAGTCCAAGAAGGTTTCATCAGGCTTTTTGATCAACCAAATTAAAAAGCAAAGGAAACCAACCAACCAACCAACCAACCACACTCAGGTGTCCCTGTGCATTCTCCAAGGCAGTTTCTTCTCTTTCTTTGTTCAGTGCTTTTATTTTATATATATTCAACCAGGAGCAGATTTTCAGATAAAACCATTATTGGAAAGTGTGACCAACTGAGAGAGGGGCCGAACCAAAATTCAAAATGATTTAGTGAGAATGAGAAATTCTACAGTGGAGCAAATTTAGCCACCCATTGGACTATTACATGTGTGGTCCCAGATATTGAAATGTATTTAGGTTCCTAACATCTGTTGATTTCAGTGCGAGTTAGGAGCCTAAATACCTTTGCGGATCTTGACCATAGTCCTTTCCAGCAAAGTGGGAGAGTCCATGTAATTACAGCACCTAGCCGGTCAGCAGCAGCTTATGAGGTATGTTACAGTCACATGGATGTCATACTAGTGCTTGAATAATCTTAACTGGCTCTCCTGGACCTGACAGCCTGAGAGGTAATGGAGTTTTCTGGAGACAGGAGTGGAGGAAGCGTAGGAAAGATTTAAAGATGAATACTTTTGAGAGTGAGCGGAAGGTAACCAACAGAGGTAAGGGTCAGCATTGTATTCTCTATATCCATTCTATCTTCACACGCACATTTAGAAAGCATAGGCATATAGACAGATTAGCTGTAATGTTCTCCATTTATATGACCAGAACCTCAGCAACTCTAAATCAGTGTCTCTCTGTTGACTTCCTTGTAGGCAGGGTGACCAGACAGTAAGTGTGAAAAATTGGGTCTGGGTGCGGGGTAATAGGAGCCCATATAAGAAAAAGACCCCAAAATTGGGACTGTCCCTATAGAAACAGGACATCTGGTCACTCTACTTGTAGCTGTGTTGATTTACACCAGTTGAGGAGTTGGCTTACAGCCTCTGGGCCAGAAAACTTTCCTGAGAATCCAAGTTTCTTTTGAATGTTATGCGAAGGTCTTTCTTCTTTTCTCCCTGTTGTTTTGTGTTTATCGTGGGTCTTCATTTTGTGTCTTCTGCATCCATGGAGCCAACATCTCGCTGTGGAATCTGTCAGAGATGGGGGAAATTAGAACAAAACATGCAGAAGGACTTCTCCTCTAGCTGTCTACATGAAGCTCTGCTAATATCTTAAATGAAGGGTAACAAAGCATGGGGTCACATTTCTTAGCAACACTAGTGCTCCTAATCCCACACTATTACTACTGCAGCTAGATGGGCAGTGTAGGTTACAGTTATGATTCAGTTTGCATTTGGGTGTTACAATAATGCAATTTGCATAAAGGATGCAATTTGCATAAAGGATGGGCAATCACCTAACCTCAAGCAGTCTTTCCTGGGAAGAGGAAATTAGATTAGTTCGTCCTTCATGCTTTGGAATGTTATTACAATGTAGACAGATAAATATGACAGTTCAGATTTCTTGTGAAATAGTAAGTCTCCTGAAGAATTTTCCCCTCAACTAAGAGATACAAGGGAGATAAAATCCTGATTTTTTTTAAATACATCAGCTATTTAATAGTTTTATAGAGTTTAAGGCCAGACGGGACCATTAGATCATCTAGTCTGACTTCCTGTATTTCACAGGCCATTAAATTTCACCTCCCAACCCTACACTGAACCCCAAAACTTGTCTTGCACTAAAACATTTCAGTCTTTAGGAGACTAAACGGTTGTGTGCCATGGGCAGAGGACAGGAGAGACTGAGCTGTCTCCAATGGCTGAGGCCTTTGCAATGGTAGAGAATTGATTAGGTCAGATATACCCAGATGATCCTAGCAGGTGATCAGTGCCCCTTCCTCCCATCCAAAAATCCCTGCCAGTCTGACCAGGGGAAAATTCCTTCCCGCCCACAACGCTGGAGATCAGTTGGACCCTGAGCGTGTAAGCAAGACTCACTAGCCAGGCATCTAAGGAAACAGATTCTCTGAAGCATCTTGGAGCACTGGTCCACCCTGCCAGGTGTCAATCTCCTGTTATGGTCAATCCCTGATGCATGAGATAAAGGTCGGAGGGAACCACCCCGTCCCACTCAGAGCGTACACCTCGCCAATTGTGCATTGGGGAAAAAATTCCATTATGACCTCTGCAGGCAACTGGATGAACTCCGTTCCATGAGTCTTCTCTGCAAGTATTTAAAGGCTTTCTTCAAAACAGGGGGCCTAAAGTTAGGCTTCTAAATTCATACTGAGGTCTAAAAAGGTGGCCTGATTTTCAAGAGGTACCGAGCCCCCACAAGTTCCTAGCAAAGCCAACAGGTACATCTGGGTGCTCAGGACTTTTGAAAATGAGGCCCTGACTAAGCAAAACTCTTAAGCATGAGCGTAACTTTAGGTCTCTTTGTTGGCTTAGAGTTAAGCATGTGATTAGGATCAGGGTGTAGGTGCCTTAATATGGATTTAGGAGCTTAAGTTTAGGCACCCAGTTTTGAAAATCTTGGCCATAAATTATTATTCTGTATGCTATAAAAACTCTTAAATTGATAGTAAAGAGGGAAAGGAAGATTATTTTACATGGGGATCTACTTGAAAGGAGCAAATTTTCTTCATTATGATTTTCCTCCCAAACACATTGGGTGGTTTAGCAAACAAACCCCGTCATCAGGAGAAAGGAAGAGGATTTACATGATTCCCAGGTCTACTTCTCACAGTGTTTGGGCTCCCACAGAATCTTTACTGGACAGTGAATTAAAGAGGCCAGCATCAATTCCCACTATCAGTGGTAACGAACTGAATCCTTTTATTTAATTTCAGGTGTTTATGATGACCGAGAAATCCGAGCAATGGTAGAGAAATTGCAACAGGATGAGGTAGGGCAGTTTCCTGAAATTACATCCGCTTTCCATGTGTCCACTCCAAATTCTGCCTGACTTCATGGGGGCATAGGGGAATGCATGGGGGTAATACACTATAGATCTTGGCCTGGTGCACCATCAGTATAATCAGTATTCACCCTTCTGTCCTCAGGCATAAACTCATAATGCAAAATGCTGTTATTACAGATCAGGACGCTATGCTCCATAAAGAGACATTCAGAGGAGCATTGTCCTTTTACACACAGTGGAGTACAAGGGCTGTACATAGTAAAAGTACACTATAGGACTAACAATAATCTCGTCTAATAATACTTTGCTCTTCCTTAGCCTCTTCATCCAAAAATCTCAAAGCACTTCCCCAATACTAATGAATAATGAACGGCAGCAACATTTCAGCAGAAGCATTTTACTGCACAAAAAAATAAAAATATGCGGGGTCATTAATTATGCCCGTGCGCAGTAGTGCAGAATTCCTCCAGGGGTAATATTCAGACCCCTATTTCCATTTAATAATACCTGCATCCAACAACGTCCATTTCTCTAGTAAGGGCCAACACAGAAGGCATTTTAGTTTCAATTAAAGTACTAGGAGGCCAAGACAAGCAGTTCAGTTCAGAACTGCTTGTCTTGGCCTCCTAATACTTTAATTATTTGAATTACTCGATTAAGTATGTTAATTAATTTGATTAATTACTTTAATTACTTGAATTGCATAGTGCTTATGTATTCATAAGTTATTAGTGACAATTTTCAATTAAAAAAATCCTCCTTATATTTAAAAAATAATGGGCGGAGCTTCTCCCCAGTGGAGCTGTCTGTGATTGCAGTTTGCAGAAGCTTGTCTTATTAATCATGTCTCACTAATGCTATTAGAGTTCTTTGAAGAGGTCAACAAACATGTGGACAAGGGGGATCCAGTGGACGTAGTATACTTAGATTTCCAGAAAGCCTTTGACAAGGCCCCTCACCAAAGGCTCTTACATAAATTAAGTTGCCATGGGATAAGAGGGAAGATCCTTTCCTGGATTGAGAGCTGGTTAAAAGACAGGGAACAAGGAGTAGGAATAAATGGTACGTTTTCAGACTGGAGAGGGGTAACTAGTGGTGTTCTCCAAGGGTCAGTCCTAGGACCAATCCTATTCAACTTATTCATAATTGATTTGCAGGAAGGGGTAAACAGTGAGGTGGCAAAGTTTGCAGATGATACTAAACTGCTCAAAATAGTTAAGACCCAAGCAGACTGTGAAGAACTTCAAAAAGATCTCTCGAAACTAAATGATTGGGCAACAAAATGGCAAATGAAATTTAATGTGGATAAATGTAAAGTAATGCACATTGGAAAAAAATAACCTCAACTATACATACAATATGATGGGAGCTAATTTAGCTACAACTACTCAGGAAAAAGATCTTGGAGTCATCGTGGATAGTTCTCTGAAGATGTCCACGTAGTGTGCAGCGGCAGTCAAAAAAGCAAACAGGATGTTAGGAATCATTAAAAAAGGGATAGAGAATAAGACGGAGAATATCTTATTGCCCTTATATAAATCCATGGTGCGCCCACATCTTGAGTACTGTGTACAGATGTGGTTTCCTCATCTCAAAAAGGACATACTGGCATTGGAAAAGGTTCAGAGAAGGGCAACTAAAATGATTAAGGGTTTGGAACGGGTCCATACGAGGAGAGATTAAAGAGGCTAGGACTTTTTAGCTTGGAAAAGAGGAGACTAAGGGGGGATATGATAGAGGTCTATAAAATTATGAGTGGTGTGGAGAAAGTGAATAAGGAAAATTTATTTACTTGTTCCCATAATAGAAGAACTCAGAGCCACACAATGAAATTAGTGGGCAGCAGGTTTAAAACAAATAAAAGGAAGTTCTTCTTCACACAGCGCACAGTCAACCTGTGGAACTCCTTGCCTGAGGAGGCTGTGAAGGCTAGGACTATAACAGGGTTTAAAAGAGAACTGGATAAATTCCTGGAGGTTAAGTCCATTAATGGCTCTTAGCCAGGCTGGGTAAGGAATGGGGTCCCTAGCCTCTGTTTGTCAGAGGGGGGTGATGGATGGCAGGAGAGAGATCACTTGATCATCACCTGTTAGGTTCACTCACTCCAGGGCACCTGCATTGGCCACTGTCGGCAGACAGGAGACTGGGCTGGATGGACCTTTGGTCTGACCCAGTCTGGCCATTCTTATGTTCTTAAGCATTCCCTTTAAAGCTGAACCACTGGACTGTTTAGCCAGTTGAGAGATCTGATCGGCTTTGAACAGTCCAATGTGCTTTATGACCTCAGCATGAGGTCATGTAGATTTCTAGACTCACAGGAGACAGAGATGGAAAAGACCCATTGGATCATCCAGACCATTTCCCTGCTAATGCGGGAGTATTCCCAGCAGCGATTTGCCACTGTTTTGGCCAAACTCATTTTAAAATACCCTAATGACTGAGCTTCCACCACTCCTCTAGGAAGACTGTGTCATAACCTAATAGACTGTCTCACAGCAGGGGCATTTTTCCTGTTATTAAAGTTAAAATCCTATGTCCTTTTTCAGTTTAATCCCATTATTCCTACTTTTACCTAAATGTATTATACCCGCGGTTCTCAAACTTTTGAGAACCGCGACCTGTTTTACCTTCTCCGGCTGCTGTGGCGGACCCTTGTATGTCCACCGAAAAGCCACCGAATGAATTACTTCCGCATTCGGCAGCTTTTCGGCGGACATGCCGAGCGCTCCTGACTGCAGCCGAACGGAGCGCTCAGTATGTCCGTCGAAAAGTCGCTGAATGCGGAAGTAATCCATTCGGCGGCTTTTAAGTGGCGCCGGGAGCTCACGACCCCCCTGGAAGCGCTTGGCGACCCCCAGGGGGGTTGTGACCCTCAGTTTGAGAAACCCTGTTTTATACTACAAAATTCCTCTCCCTCCTTGGTGTTCACAGCCTTCAGACAGTTGTATGGTAGTATCATGTCTCCTCATAGTCCTCCCCGGCCGCATCTGACAGAGACAGCTCTGTCAGACTGTCTTCAGAAGTCAGGGTCTGCTCGGGCCCAATTTTTAAACCCAACCTGAACTGGCCCCAAACCCCCTCACCTCACCCTGAGAGGGTTGAATCATTTTCCATCCTGGTCCCAACCCTTTCGCCCAAACCAGATACTGCAGGGGTCCTCAAAGCTGGGGGTCAGGACCCCTCAAGTGGTCACAAGGCTATTAATTGTGGGGGGGAGGTCACGAGTTGTCAGCCTCCACCCCAAACCCTGCTTTGCCTGCAACATTTATAATAGTGTTAAATATATAAACACGTTTTAAATGTATAAGGGGATCAGACTCAAGAGGCTTGCTGTGTGACAGGGGTCACCAGTGAAAAAATGTTTGAGAACCACTGGGATATTGCCACTGCCCCTCCTGCTTGTGGGGTTGGTGTAGCCAGGTCCCATAGGGTTCGGGTCAGGTTGCAGGGCTCTATTCAGAAGTCAATTCTGCCAGCCTCCTGCATTCTCTTTTGCTCTCCCATGAATTACTTCCAATGTGTTGATCTCTCTGGGAAGGTGGTGCTAGAAGATGCAGTAATCCAGAGGCAGTCAGACCTCAGCTGAACAGAGAGGAACTGTT
>VOCN01044052.1:0-19455 GCA_007922305.1 Dermatemys mawii
TTCCATCAATCATCAAAGATGGAATAAAAAGCTGAATTTATTCCGGGATGAGGAAAGAAAGGAGCCAACAACCCCTTGGAAAAGCTTAGTGTCCCAGAGAAAACCTACCCCTGCTATTGCAATCACTGATGTACTGGGGATATGATGGGAAAGAGACTGTCTGAATGATCAAGGCAGGAAATGGACAACAATCTACAGCAACGTCATTAACCACAAACACACTCTCCTCATGCTCCAGACAGAAGGCAAATGAGCAGGAATTCTTGCTGTTCAGCCATGGACACACTTACACAATGGCACAGCAGTGAGTGTGTTGTGGAAGCTGGTCTGAGGCAACAACAGAAAATGATCACTCAGTGAGAACGAAAACTAGAGCGTCATGAGACTTTCTGCTAAAGTGAGTAGTTGTGGCTGAGTGGTTAAGTTGCTGGACTAAAAAGCTATGAGGGTTTCCCTGCAGAGATTCAAATCCTGTCAACCAAGGAGGAACTGCTGGTTTTTCAGTGTCTGGGCATCCTTTGCAACAAAGGGAGCTAGGTCTTGTCTCAGGCTATGTCTACATTTGAGAGTTATGCTATTTTAGTTGAAGTGTTTTAATCCAACACTATGCTCCTTGTGTCATCAGACTGCATCCACTCTAGCAACTCTTGAATCACCCCAGAGAGTAGTGCATTGTGGGTAGCTATTGCACTCTACAACTGGCCACAGGGTGCTTTGGGAAGGGTTTGCAATGGCTCATGGGCCGGTACAGAGTCACATGATGCAGGTTTCTCTATCCTATTGTTGCATGGGCATCCTCAACTGCCAGCTGCTTTTCAACTGAAGTGTGCAGCAGGGCAGAGTGAGTGAGTGTGCTTTTGAGAGAGGAGAGACACTGTGTTTGTTGGGAGAGAGTGAGGGTATCAGCTCACTGTCTCTGTGTTCACAGAGCTGCTGGAAGCAACCAGTCCTCAGGCAAGGGGAAGGGGACAGCCTCCCATCAGCTCCCACTTCCCTCCCTCCCTCTCTCTCTCTCTCTCTCTCTCTCACACACACACACACAGCTCTGTATCAGGTAAGGTTACCATAGTCAAATTTTCAAAAAAGAGGACACTCCATGGGGATAGCTCTGCCCCCATTCCACTCCCTCCTACTTCCCACCCCCTGACTTCTCTCAACCCTCCTGCTCCTTGTCCCCTGATCACGCCCTCCCAGGACCCCCTACCCCTAACTGTCACCCTGGACACCACCTCATCTAGGCCTCCCTTCTCCTTTTCCCCCACTGCCCCCTTCTGAGATCTTCCAACCCTAACCACTTCCCCAGAACCCATCTATCTCCCCCTGCTCCCAGTCCCTTGACTGCCCTGACCCCTCTCCACATTCCTTCCCCCAGACAGCACCCCAGAACCACTGACCCATCCAACCCCCCCTGCTCCTTGTTCCTTGACTGCCCTGACCCCTCACCACACAGTCCCATCCACTGACAGCCCCTCAAACCCCCCAGCCTATCCCACCCCCACTGCTCCCTTCGCTCTTGACTGCCTCATCCAGCGACCCCCCCAACCCTTATCCAACCTCCCAGCCCCCTTATCATGCCACTCAAAACAGCATGTCAGGCTCAGCGTGGAGCCAGATGTTCTCCGCAGACACTCCGCCATGATCCTCCATGGAGCGGACCTTCCAGCCCCTGCACCCCAAAACTGCTGCCACATGGTGTGCTGGGCTGGAGCGGATGGGGGAGCAGGGGAGGAGGGGGAGGAGGGGAGGGGAGGTGCTCTAGAGCTGCCGGAGGCCTCGATGTGAGCAGCCTGGTTACAATCTGAGGCTGCAGGGAAGCGGGAAGGGAGGAGAGGAAGAGAAGGGGAAGCAGGGGAGGTGGAGCGGGGGAGGGGCTCTATCTGCCAGACCCCCATGGAAGCGGCTGAATCTGACCCAGCCGCCCTGTCTGCACTGGGAGGGAAATCCTTTTAGATTTTTACAAATTCCCCCAGACACTATTTATAACCCCAAAAGCCAGACAAGTTCAGGAGAATCCGGACATACGGGTACAACCAGTTGGCGTGACTTGTGCACCAGAGGGAACATTGAATCCAGAAGGCCGGCCTTGCCTGGAATCCTATACGGAGGGGTATGAGCTGGGTTTACTCAGAGTCCTGCACGTGGGCTGCAGACAGGAATAGGAGGCAGCCCTATTGTACTTAGAGTACTGCTCAGGATCTTTTCAGGGGGAATAAGGCAAAATGCCACCTTTATTAGTAATACATGTAATAATCAACACAATCATGTGCATATGATATACATCACACCCATATACTTACATACACACACACACAAACACACTCTGTATTGCTGTTGTTACCAACTAGTTCAGGGGTTCTCAAACTGGGAGTCATGACCCCCATGGGAGTCACGGAGCAACTCCAGGGGGGTCGCGAGCTCCCAGTGCCGCTTTAAAGCTGCTGAATGCATTATTTTGCATTGGGCAGGTTTTCAGCAGACATATAAGGGTCCGCCGCGGCACAGGAGGAAAGTAAAAAGGGTCGCGGTCTCAAAAAGTTTGAGAACTGCTGAACTAGTTGCTCCCCTTAACTTCTCTGGCAAGGTGAGTTGGATGGGGGAGGTGGAGCCAGGTTTCTTCAGATCCGGATCAATGCTCCAATGTTGAAAAGATGAGACCCGGGGTCCTCTACAAGACACCTCACTTTTATAGCAGCTTCCCTCTCATGCAAATCTGTCCCAGATTTAAAGTCTGGGTCTGTGTCCATTGGTCCTTTTTGCTGCATTTCTCTGGATGTTGTCCCAATGCTGCAAAATTGGTGGGGGGTGTCCCAAAAGAAGGTGCTGGCTTCTAATCCCTGAGGCCATCAATATGGCTGATCTTCCTTAGTCAGCCCACTTGACAAGTTTGATTGTCCTTGGTCTGGCTCCCATCCCCTCTCCAAGGATTGCAGCTCTCTGGAGGTGCTGGCTTTCCATGCCTTCCTCATTCACACCTCAATCATTGAACAGGGCAATTGATTACAAAGTGGGAGAAGAGCTTATTCTACTCCGAGGGAAAAGACAGTTTTCTTTTACCTTAATTCTACTACCTTAGGGGCTATAACATATTATCAAGGTTCAATACAAAGTGTCTTTGACAAGGTTCTATGAAAAGGCACAACACTAAGTAATATAAAAGTTATACAAAATTAATAATGCAAAGATTTCTCTACAGCCCTATTGACCCCAAGTCACTTTCCTGGTGCTGATCTTTCCCCAGGAATGCTGAAGGGAGGGGGACTTAAAACTCCTCTCTATTACTCAGGCTGAAGAGGATCCAGGTTGATGAGCTGGGCCTTCTGGAGTTTAGGGAGGTGCAGTTGACTGGGGCATGGTGCTGATGAAATGCCTCTGGGCAGTGCTGTCCTGAGCAATTTGGGTGCTCTATGCAGCCCCTCGAGGGGAGGGCTGTGTGGGGCCCCAGGCTTCCCTTGCAGAAGGAGCTGCTGGGTCCCACAGATAAGCAGGAGGCACCTACTCTGCTTCCCTTGTCCTGACCTGCTGTAGATCCCGACCTGCACTCTGGAGGGGAGGTAATAATTGAAGGGGGCATTTTGACTCCTCCCCTCCTCAGTGTCCACTGGGCTGGAATTCTACACTCCAAGGGGCCAAATGAGAAGGTGAAGCCATTTAATTTATAAAATCCAGTGCTCCAGGTGAGGCTCGAACTCACAACCTCAGCATATCTTCATTCAGCACTGCTCTATAAGTACTGTGCGCTAACCCATTGCACCACTGGAGCACCTGTTAACTGTGCTTCTCCCAGACACCTAAGTTGATAAAGGCAAAGAGTTACCCTAAAGAATTCTTAGTGGGGTTGAGAGTGGGTAGAGACAAGTGTTGGTACTTGTGTGGTGAGGAGAGACACAAATATTCAAGCCACACAGAGACCTGCAGGTGATTCAGTTCTGTGTGGCTCAAAAGCTTGTCTCCCTCACCCACTGAACTTGGCTAATAAAAAGTATTACCTCACCTACCTTGTTTCTCTCATGTCTTGGGATGGACATGCCTGCAACTCCTCTGGAATTCCCAGCATGGGAGGCAGACACCCAGAATGGAAACATCCCAGCCCCTGTTCTAAGTCACCATGACAAGGATGGGGGTCAAGCCCCCTGGAATCCTGGGCCCAGCGTTGTTGGGGTTTCGAGGACTCTGCCACACACAAGAGTGGAAAGAGAGTCCCTGAGGTCAGCAGGTGTCCGGTTAAGGGAGTGGGGACTCAGATTCTTTCGCTAGCCAGTTCGACCATGGTCATGTATAAGCCATTAATTTTTGCCACAAGAGTGGGACCACACCCTCCTTTACACTTGCACTCTGTACTCATTGCTTCTCTCTCTCTTCTCTCTCCCCCATCACCCATATCTGCTGCTCTCCCTCTGGGCTTTCTCAGCATTGGGCCCACAGCGCTTCCTTCCAACCCGAGACTGCACTTTCTAGGCCTGATCCTGTGTCTGTGGATCTGTCTCTTGCTTCCTAAGGAAATGGGAATTGCCAGAGCTTCTGGGAATCTGTGTGTGGCTCTGGATACTAGCAGGAATCATTTGGCTCCTGGTCAGGGAGATCAATAGCAATAAACATGACCTGAAGGAATGATTTCTCCTCTGGGATGACATGTTTGCATTGTGTTACTTTACTATGAGATAAAGCTTTAAAATATACTGCTCTAATTTCAGGATGGGGCTGTAAACATAATCAATCTCTGTGGGAAGTGGCTTCTAGATAGTGGTCTTTGGGAGTAGCTGACTGATGAGCCTTTCTACTAACCAGGAGATCCTGGCTTGACCTGCCAGTTCTTCCTTGCTGAAAATAGCTTGTGTGTAAGGCTCCTTTTTTGTATCTCAGCTCATAAAGAGAGAAGACATCACTGTGCAATCCTTGAAAGTGCTTTTTCAACATAGAGAGAGCTGCTAAGTCTCGGAAAGTGGCAAATGGTAAGTCTGGAGCTGATGGGAAGGTAACCATGACTCCGAGTTGAGCTGAAGTTGCTGTGACTGAAATGCAGAACACTAACCACTCTATGATCACAGATGGTTGTGGGGAAAGTGCATGTTAGAAGCCCTCTGTCAACTCAGCTGTGGCTTTCTATGCAGAGATCTTACTCAAGATCTGCAGGTCTTGAGGGAAATGGAGAAAATCTGTCCTTTGGAATTTGAAGGTGTTGTCTTGAACCATCAAGTGGAACAGTTGCAAACAACTTGTTGAGGAAAGCACCGTGGCTTAGTAGGTGAAAGTGCTTGTCTTGTAAACAAGAGATCCTGTGTTCCACTCCTAATGGTGCCTTGTTGAGTGGTTTTTAGGGCACCTGCTACTGTCAAAAGCAAAGGTATAGAGCTCTTAGGGTTTTTCGGGTAGCCCAGTACAGATGTTCAATGGTTTAAATTACACTCACGGGCAATGATCATAGAGTTAATGAAAATTTGGTTGTTTAGAGGTGGTAGGTCAGTGTTCCAGGCCCGTCTGGGTCAGGGGCAGGTCTGAGCTCTCACACCAAATTGCTCCTTGTGGCTGCTCGAATGTGTGGGTGGCTCATCTACTTTACACCCAGGGTTAAGTCCTGCTTTGTGCACTGTGTCTGAGAAAGAAAATCCTAAATCCCCCTTTGAAATAACAAAAGCAGCAGGATGGGTTATTGTCCCTGCCCCAAAGCAGATGGACCAATGGAGAACTGCCATTGGGTCCAGGGTCATACTCCACTGCCAAGTGACCTTTTTCAATTGCTAAACTGCCTCCAACGTTCTGGGGTCCCAGAACTTGGAGCTGAGCCTGAGCCGAGATGGCTACATTGCAGATTTCCCAACTTGTCCTCTCTCTTTGGCTGGTTTGGTGCCTTTAGAGTAAAGGAAACCCTGCCCTGCTCTGAGCAGTGGGTGCTGAATTGATACTCTCAGAAGTGTCCAACAAAGGCAGCATCATTACAGCTGCACAAAGCTCTTGCCCTGCCTCATGGCTCACCAGGGAAGGACAGCCAGGCTGTCTGAGCCTGAGTCATGCCCTCCCCCAGGGCTGATGGAGCTCAGAGCTACATGAGTCAATGACAGGTCAAGTCAGGAGCCTCAGCTCTTTTCCCTGACAGCCACCCAGAGCTGCCAAGTGTCCTGAAAGCCTCCCTCCTGTTCTCCCACAGCAGCTGTTTTCCAGTGTGTGGGGGGGGGAAGGGATGAGGAAGCACTGCTGCCTCAGGCCAGGACAGGAGACCTTCACCATGCACAGGCCTGTCTCTTGCCTTCAGCCCAGGCAGCCAGAACCAGCAGGAAGCTCCCTGGGTGGCCACTGCCTCAAGGCCTAGACTTTTGGTGTTCAGTTGGTCACCACCTTGCTTAAAGGCCCAGAGCAAGAAGAAACACGCACATGCCTAGCAGAGGATGGTTTCAATCCATCAACCTCCGGGTTATGGGCCCAGCACGCTTGCACTGCGACACTCTGCTGCTTCTTGAATGACACTATCCAGCCTCCACACTAGCACCCTGTGAGCTCTCACACAGACAGACAGCTACGCAGGCTGCTAAGCAACAGCGCTGGTGTCAGCTAACGTGTCTCTGTAGAGCAATGGGTCCTTGTGTTTGGCTGTTGATTAAAAGGATGGTGGTTTAATGCCCCCCCATCCCAGGATGGTTCTAATCCTCTTCTCCTCAAGACTTCCTGAAAAACTCCAAAGCCCCAGTTTGCTGCCTCTAAACTGTCTCTCTTGGGTTCAGCAGAGCCATGCAGTGAAAGTCTGCTGGCCTGTAACTTGAAGTCTGTGGGTTGAAACTGTTCTCTGCTAGTTTTGTGCTTCTTTCTTTTTTGCTCTGGGCCTTCAAGCAAGGCGCAGTCTGCCAGGGATCTTCCCGGCACCTCTGGCTGCCTGGGCTGAAGGGAAGAGCTTTGAGCAGCCAACAGGGAAGTAGGAGGGAGACAGTCTTTGAGCCGGCGTGTCTCAGCCATTTCTCCCTTGATGATGACAGGGAGGCTGAAAGGGAGTGAAATGGGGTCAACTGAAGATTTTGCACTTGAAATAAACTGAAGTCCATAGTGGGGCTTCTCAGAAATGGGCTTTTTGGAGAGCCCCCCCACTCTTCCAGCCAGCAGGTGAACCCACAGTGTCCAAGAGGGATGCCTTTATGGTGGCAAATGGGGGACTTCACAGCTCCCAGGAGATGTAGAGGAGCCCATGAGAAGCATGACTTCAGTGGCAGCCCTGGGGGAACATAAACCCCCCTTTCGATGAACAGCTGAACTCACTGACCCACGATATCACAGAGACACCGACCAGCAGCTGGTTTGCCAGGGCCTCTGCCCAGCACCCTGCACTGCTTCCTGCTAGTGCCACAGCTCACAAGACACCAGAACTATGTACTGCTTAAGAATAGCCAGCAGAGTGACCCAGTGGAAGTGTTCTGCACCCATAACACAGGAGTTGATTAATCAAAACCCTCTTCTGCTAGCACCAGACCTCCGAATTCTCCTCAGCCTTCAAGCGATGGGGCGGCTCGCACAGTGCCAAGAATCTAACCTTTGAGGCAGGAGGTGGCTAACACCCGCAGCCTGCTGGGAAGCTCCCAGAGATATTAAGGGACAGAGACTCCTAAATGCCCTTAGTAACAAGGGTTTGGGGTTCACCAAGACCGATAAGGTGGTCACTGTGTCTGCCTTGAAACTCTGTGTGTCAGGTCACTGTGCAGCTTTGATCTAGAGCTCTGACCCCAACAACCGACCAGCAGCCCCCAGCCTCACCCTGGGTCTGCCCCACGTGGTCACTCCTCACAGGCTGCCCTATCCCCTGTCCAGCATCAAATTCATCCCCTAATTGACCTACTGCTACTAAAAGCCACAGATGTGGAGGGGCTGGCAGAGGGATGGGATTTTTATCTAAAGATAATTGGTAGAAAGGGGGGCTGCTCAGCTCTGCCAGGGACCTGCTCAGTTGCCTCACTGACAGGGGATACAGATTTTTCTGTAAGGGGCATAATAAGGGGTTTTGGCTTGTGAAAAATCTGTAATTATACTGCTCTGCAGCCAAAATGCTTCTGAAATAAATGTATTCAAACCTTACTACTTCTGGGTCACTGAGAATGAAAATGATGCTTAAAATTGTTGATTGGCTCTAGTTTTCAATTGGGTCAGTATATACGACCCTTGACATGGGAATGGTGGGGGATAAGTGAGTTATAAAGGGAAGGTATCTCAATTTAAACCAGAAATGACTAAAATACATCTTTGACTGAATCTGTGAATAAATCTATGACTGGGTTTGGACAGTACTTGCTTTTTAGACAAAACAATGAATGATGCAATCTGAAGCTGGTATTGAATCATAAATGATATGAATTGCATCATGTTATTCCTGGAAGTCATGGATGATGCAATCATAACGAAGCTTACATCACTCTGCTGAACAAATTGCCCTATATCAGCTCTAGAAATCATACAGTGTTGTGCTCTCTTATTTGTCACTGTTTGATTTTGCAAAGGGACACATTTCTGTTCAGCCAAAGTGAGCAGAGATGCCTTGTACTTGTGTGAACAGTGCAGATAACTTCTGCTATGTTTGTGGTGAAGTGACTTTCGCGTCACAAAAGCGCAGTATAACCACAATGGTTAAGAAAGCCTATCACCTTTATTTTGGCTGCAAAATTGGAGATCAGGACAAGAGGTGGGCCCCACACATATGCTGCAACACTTGTGCAACAAATCTTCGCCAGTGGTTGAACAGGAAAAGGAAATCTATGCCTTTTGCAGTGCCAAAGATTTGGAGAGAGCCAACAGATCATACCAGCAATTGTTACTTCTGCATGGTGCCTCCAGTTGGGAAAGGTGTGACAAAGAAGAAAAAGTGGACTGTGCGTTATCCAAACATTCCATCAGCTATCTGCCCAATACCCCATGGAGAAGGACTGCCGGTTCCTGACACACCAGAATCACTCTCACTTGAGTCAGATGAGGAAGAGGAAGAGGATGAAACTTCTGGTCCTGAACCATCAATGTCACAGGACTCACATTTTCTCCCGTCCTCCTCCTCTGAACCACACCTCATAACACAAGCTTAACTGAATGACCTTGTCAGGGATTTGGAACTACCCAAGAGTAAGGCAGAGCTGTTGGGCTCCAAACTACAGCAGTGGAATCTCCTGGCAGGTGATGTTAGGGTTTCCATGTTCCGTGACCGTCAAAAGGATCTTGTCCCATTCTTCTTCATGGAAGGTGATCTTGTAGCCTGCAACAACATCGATGGTGTGATGGAAGCCCTCAACATCGTTCACTATCCAGATGAGTGGAGATTCTTCATTGATTCATCAAAGACGATTCTTAAAGCTGTTTTGCTGCATAATGGCAATGTTCTGCCATCAATTCCAGTTGGTCATGCAGTCCATATGAAGGAAACCTATGACAACATGAAAAAACTTTTGAGGTGCATAAACTATGACCAACATCAGTGGCAGCTTTGTGGTGATTTGAAGGTTATTGCTCTCTTGCTTGGTCTGCAGACTGGATACACAAAGTACTGCTGTTTTCGCTGCGAATGGGATAGTCGTGCAAGAGATTCCCACTACATCAAGAAAGATTGGCCACTCTGACAGTCATTGGAGCCTGCGAGGAAAAGTGTTCAGCATCCACCGCTTGTTGAATCAAGGAAGATTTTGTTACCACCCCTACACATCAAGCTGGGTCTGATGAAGAACTTTGTCAAGGCCATTGACAAAACACAAGCAGCTTTCAAGTACCTCCGTGGAAAATTTCCAAGGTTAAGTGAAGCTAAAATAAAGGAAGGCGTCTTTGTTGGTCCTCAGATTCGTAAACTTCTTCGAGATGATGCATTTGACCATGCACTGCGTGGCAAGGAAAAGATGGCACGGAAAGCCTTCCAGTCAGTGGCAATACATTTTCTCGAAAACAACAAGGCAGACAACTACAGGTTGTTGGTGGAAAACCTTTTCAAGGCATACAAAAGCCTTGGTTTCAACCTGTCACTAAAGATAGATTTTTTGCACACTCATCTAGATTTTTTCCACAGAACTGCGGAGCAGTGAGCGACGAGCACGGCAAGCGATTTCACCAGGACATTGCAACAATGGAGAAACGCTATCATGGCAAATGGAGCCCATCAATGCTTGCAGACTATTGCTGGACAGTGACAAGAGATGCTCCGTTTAATGAATACAAGAGACAAGCCAAGAAGCGCCGAGTAGACACTGAATAGGACTAAACTATGTACATAATAGTTTTTTGCCTTTTGTTTCATAATACATTTTATTTATATAAACCTTTTGCTGATTTTTAAAGTGTTACACAAACAAGACAGGTGAAGTATTATCATGTAAAGCAACCATAAACACGTGAAAAGACCTAGGTTTACAATTTATGATTAAAACTCTACTATCTACACAATATACATAGACATAAAATGTAAAAACTTAAATATCTTAGAAACAGTAGCCAATCAGCTGTTTTAATTGTCATATTTGAATTCAGCACATCAAAATACATAATAAATGTCACATTTTATCTCTGAAGCAGGCGACTTCTAAAAAATTGTAGACCAGTGTTATCTATCCCTTTCTGAATGATTCCCAACACTTTGTTCGCTTTTTGATTGCCGCTGCATTGAGTGGATGTCTTCAGAGAACTATCCACAATGATGCCAAGATTTTGAGTGAGTGGTAACAGCTAATTTAGACCCCATCGTTTTCTGTGTAAAGTTGGGATTATGTTTTCCAATGGGCTGCAATATGTATTATCCTGATATCGAGTACTGCTGAGATCCTGCATTCAGTAATATCCCTGCTCTTCCTGTTTCCTTTCCCCACTGAACCGCACCAGCCCATGCTTACTGTTCACAGCTTCCCCAGGACACTCTCTTTGTCTCTGGACTGCTCTGTCAGCAAGAAGCAGTGCCAGGAAGATTTGCCCTCGGTCTGGAGTCTTTGATTTCTGGGACATGGATTTACTTTCTCTGTGTTTTTAGGAGACTCTGAAATTGAGTGTCTGTGACATTAACCACAGTGCAATCTGGACTGTTAAACAGCTGTGTCCCCACAGTTCCCCAACCTGGGGTGCCTTTTACACTGCTTTACTGTCAGAACAACCACTCCAGGGCAATTAACTCACAGTCTTCAACATGTGACTCATTTCCAGCTACACAGTATTGAGTTCTGCTTGTCAGTGACTCATGAATTATAGTACATGACAGAAGAACCCCAGAAAATTCTCTGGTCCCAGATTTTCCCTCAGAAATGAGCATTTTGCACTGTCCAGAACATATGGGCTTGCATTGTTCAGTAGTGAAGTCTGTCATTTCCTCAGTGGAAAATGACATGCACCAGCCTTGTTATTCCAAATGGGGCTTCCAACACACTTTCATCCAAACCCACTGATTAGATTGAACAATAAAACAAGATTGTTAACTGCTGAGAAAAAACAGTTCAAGTGACTAGGCATACAAGTCAGAATTGTTTACAAAAGAAATGCAGGATAAAACACAAATGAATGTTTAACTTAACAAGCTAATATGGATTCAAAGCAAATGTTTCTTTCACCACACGCTGAGATAGGCTGGCTTTCCTTTCAGCCAGGATTCCCTGCAACCTACCCCTGCTAACCAAGATCAGTTCTTCAGGAGTTGTCATGAGTAGAGGGACTGGGAAGAGAGAGAGTGTCAAGCATTTTCCTCACCTCTTTTTAGAATTCAGTCCTTTGGACTAGAAACAACTTCAGCTCTCAGCTGAGTCATGGTGACAGGCTGTCTGTTGTAGAAATGAGCTTCAAGTGGTCCCTGTGAAGGAATTAGAATGTCTTCTTCACACCTTCCCCCTGCCAGAGACTGGCTATTTGACCAGCTGTTTGCCTTCCTGTTTGCTGAGGAACTTAGGGCTAGGGTTGCAACTTTTTCAGTAATCTCATACAGTAAGATCTCCTAACTTTACATACAGTGTTGCTACACATTTTAATGGGAGGATAATATTCAGTAGATTGTCTTTTCAAAAGACACCTCACAAGCCATACTGTGATAAACGGAGGGGAGGGGAGGGACGGGAGCTCCCTTTTATAAACACTTAGCCAGCCAGTTTGCTGTAAAATCCCTGTTGGTGTCTGTTCTTGGCTTTCTTTACCTGTAAAGTGTTAACAAACCCACAGGTAAAGGAAAAGGAGTGGGCATTTGACCAAAAGAGTTTTACTAAGTGTAAAACTGTATGGAACTGAGACACTTTATATTATTATTTTATTATTAATGCCAATATGATAAAATTGCAATGAATTGTGCTAGATATGCCCTGGAAGGTGTCAGTGAAAATGTTATGATTTTCCAAGTATGATGATTTTCTTTCTATCTTTGTATCACCTTTGTATTTTGATTTATAGATATGTAGGGTATATCTGTATTTTCAGACTTGTACGGTGTTTCTGGGTGACACCTCCAGACATATTGACATCAGTGCTGTCCAGCCTGTTTGATGGCCCATCCAGGGTCATCAGCTGTACTATGAGCACATGGAAAGGACCAAGGGGACACATCTATTGAATCTGTAAGACATGCAGAGGTATTCCTGTGTACTGAGGACTCCAAAGATTTTCCATGCCATGTGCTGGGAAGATTGTGTTTGGGACACAGGAAGTACAAGCCACATGGCAAAAGGAATGCAAAGGGCAGCTGCATCGTCTGGATTTTCTCTTTATTCCATCTTTCACATCTGGAGCAACTTCTCTACAAATTAAAGCTTTGAACAAAGAACTGAATGATGTGGATGTGTTCCAGATTGACTTTCAAGCCAGCAACTAACCACTATTGCTAAGAGTCACATACATAGATTTCTGAATGTATCTGACTGCTTTCCCATTTAACAACTTTTCTTTCTTTTTTCTTTTTTCTTCTTTTTTCTTTCTTCTTTCAATATACCTTTAATTTAGATACTAAAGGATTGGCTGGCAGCATGGTATTTTGGGTAAGATCCAAACTTATATTGACCTGGTGATGTGGTTGACCCTTTAGGGTCAGAAGTACATTTTGTCTGTGCGGAGAGTTCTATAAATTACCTCTCACTGTACTGGACCTAGGTGCTGATTGGGAGTCAGAGAACTGGAATGCAATAAAGGGGGTAGTGCGCTGTGACTGGTCAATGAGTTGAACTTCATTGTTAACCACTAGTGATGAGAGCATCTGCTCTCCCTTTTTCAGCCTTCCCTGATCTTGGCATTTTCAGACAGGACTTCCAGTCACACCAGGTCACACTAAACACTGAAGTTAAATTAATAGAATTTTTTTTTAATGACCAAGCCTTATGAAATCAGTTGAACTCCTTTGTTTTCTTTCATCTGAGCAGGGTTTCCAGTTTCCAAACCTGATGTCATCTCCCAGCTGGAACAAGGGGAAGAGTCATGGGTCTCAGACCTCCAGGTTTCAGAAGCAGGAGAGATCTTGAGAGCTCCCTGCATAGGTGAGGAAACATTAAACCAACTCAAAATCTGTAAGTGTCTGAAGGAAACATCTGGAATGCCCTACAAAACCCTTGGGAGGTGTCTCAGTTCATTATTGTCACTACCAGAGGTCATATCCTCAGGGTAACTATAGCTCATGACTTCCTGTAGATTCTAGCAGACACGAGGCCATAGCTTCCTGCCTTCCCCCTGTGAATTTGGATGGGATGTGAAGGCTGAATTGATCTCCTCCTCTCTCCTATTTGGGAGAAGTGTTTGGGGGAGTTGAGTTCTTGATCTTTATTTGACCTCTCTCAAGCACTTGTTTGATTTGGCCTTTCCCTTCCCATCCCTGTTTGAGGTTTCTGTCTCTGTTACAGCAGGTGCTGCAATGGGATGTGAGAAAGAAGAGCAGAATTCTCAGCCGGAAAATGTTGAGCAAGTGGATAAACACAGAGCATTATTGCAAAGATCAGAAAGAACTGTGTCCAGGAGTCATGAGCAGGGAAAATCATGTGAGATTCAGCACAGAGCACAAAGAGAGCAGGGAAACCAGGTAGGGGAGAAAGTGGGTAAATATATTTCCTGTTGAGGAACTGAGGTCCTCAAGGAAACCAGAACACAGCAGGAAATCCTCAGGGGGAAAAGGAAAAATACATATCCTGAGTGTGGAAAAAAATTATGTGACTACTCAACCCTTATAAAGCATCAGAGAATCCACACAGGAGAGAGACCCTATGAATGTAGTGAGTGTGGGAAAACCTTCAAAAGCAGCTCGCATCTTATTAGTCATCAGAGAATCCACACTGGAGAGCGGGCCTATGAATGCAGTGAGTGTGGGAAAAGCTTCAATCACAGATCGAATTTTATTAGGCACCAGAGAATCCACACAGGGGAGAGGCGGTATGAATGCAGTGAGTGTAGAAAATGCTTCAGGAACAGCACAGTCCTTTCTAAACATGAGAGATTCCACTCAGGTCAGAGGTGCTATGAATGCAGTGAGTGTGGAAAATGCTTCAGGAACAGCACCATCCGTTCTGAACATCAGAGATTCCACACAGGGAAGAAGCCCTATGAATGCAGTGAGTGTGGCCAAACCTTCAACCGCGGCTCGCACCTTATTAGATATCAGAGAATCCATGGAAGGGAGAGGCCCTATAAATGCAGTGAGTGTGGCGAAAGCTTCACTAACATCTCAGCCATTTCTGAACATCAGAGAATCCACACAAGGGAGAGGCCCTATCAATGCAGTGAGTGTGGGAAAACCTTCTCTTGGCACTCAGCCCATGTTAGACATCAGAGAATCTGCAAGGGGAATCAATACCTTAAAACCCTGTAGGGCTATGTAACAGGGTCCTCTGCCTACCCCTCTTCCTGGAACCCACTGGCTGCCCCAATAAAGCTCAGAGAGGCTTCCAGTAATGCAGCACCCATGTCTTTATGTATACACTGTTCTACCACCAGCAGTGTTGATCTATGTGCAAGGCTTGCAGGACTGATTACCTCCTTTTTCAAGCAGTCAGCCCTCAGCTAGGAGACTGACCTTACTCTGACCATTCCCCCCTGCCTTCTGCCTCCCTCACAGCCTTTATAGCCCTTGGCTCATCAAGCCAGAAGGTGCAGCTGATCCTCAGGCCAGACATCTGGCCTTTTCCACCAACCACATCTATTTCCCCTGATTGGAGCTGAGTGAGCAGGGGCAAATTAGATGCTTTTGCTCCAGCACCCTGCTACGGGCTATCAATACTTTATTTTTCCTGATTCCCACATAGTAATTTTTAAATCTGTTTGACCTGTTTGCAGCACCGTTATCCCTCTGCTTGTCCGGGTGAGAGGCCCATTTTAGCCTTTTGCAGTTCAACTTCTTTTGATGTGAACCCATTTGTCCTTCCTGTCAACTTCATTGTCCCATGAGTAATTTGAGTGCCCTTCCTACCGACAACCAGGGAGCATCACTTTTTTATCATTCCTCCTACTACAAAGGTATTGTTAGTAACCAATTATACAGATTGTATCCTTGTCAATTGTTCTCACGTTGCTCTGGGTTGTGCTGAAGAGCAGTTTTATTGGGAACTTTTCAAATTATATTTAAATAAAGAGGAGCAGGGGCAGGAAAAATGTCATTTCAGCCTTTATGACAGTGGAAAGAGATGGGGTGACTCAAAAATTCCCTCCTTCCCCATCACTGCAGAACTGTTACCTTTTGGCTGAGCCATGCAGAGTTTATTTTCATCACATTCTATCCATCCACTTCTCAAAGTGTCATGTGGTGAAGTGTTCTCATCTGTCTGTGCTTGGAGATGATCTTTTGACTTCTTTAATCGTATATCAGTGCCTTTGTGATTAGAGATGAAAGTGTCAAAGACTTTGAAAGGGAATTCAAATGGATCCCAAACAGTGTGATCATTTGAAGTTTAAATCCCAGGTTCCAACTATTGGCAAAGCCACTTCTCACAAAGTGATTGTTTTGTTTCCCATTATGGGGATGCTAGGATATGAAAAGATTTGTAAATAACATAACTGACTATTGAGACAGTGCTGAGTGGTGCAGGTTTGAATGGATCAGAGGACAATAGCATGGGAGAATCTCTCTCTTGTCCTGATTCTGACTCATCAGATGTAACCTGCTGTGGAATTTCATTTGACACTTCCATTGTCATGTATTCTGTCTCTCTGTGATGTGGGCTTCTATTTTTTCTGGAGGCTCTTTGGTCGCCCAGTTGGTTATTAGTTCAATTTGATAGGATGTAGGTAGGATTTTTGGAGAATTGAAGACATTTGACCATTTGCTAGAGTCCTCATTTCTCACTTCAGCTTTGCTTTTTCCCCATCCCTCAATGATGACATGGAGAAAGTTCAAGTGCAGTTCTGGCAACATTAGAGAACTTTCCAATTTACTGGACATGCAAACAAAGAAATAGTGGTGATTTAAAATCTCCACTCATAGGTGGTGAACAACAGCAGAACCCCAACTAACTGATGAAAATGCATATGATCACACTGTAGTTCAATTATTGAAGTCAATATTGTCTCAGATGATCTGGGGAGAGAATTCCACAGTAAGTGATTTTGAACTAGGCAAAATGCCCATGTATTTGGTTCCCAAAGCATTTATAACCCAGGCCCTATAGAGGACCTCTTCTAGGTAATCCTATGGTATGTGGAATGCTCCCCTTCATGATGCAGATGTTGAGGAAATAGAAGTGGTATTTTTGTTTAATTTATTCTTTATAGGTTCTAAATATGTGTGTAAGAAGAAATTGGTCTTGTAAATCTATAAGCTGCAGAAAAAAGCTACTTTTTAAAAAACTAAACTCTAGCTCTGGTAACAGAGATTCTGATCCAGCCCTCTGTCCTGTCCCTTCCCTGGAACTGTGTCACCAAATTATAGAACAGCCGGGCATGTTTCGGGAAGCCATTCCTCACTAACACTGCTGAGATTTGGAGTGGTTTTGCAAAGTATTCTACTTCAGAGAAGTATACATTTACCATAAAAAAGGTAAGGATATGGAGTTGAAAGCATACACACTTAGTTCTTCGTTTCCACCCCAGTAAAGGAAGCTATGGTGACCAATGACCCAAAGAAAATTGTTTGTATAACCCAGTATCAGTGATTACAGTTTCAAAGGATTCTAGGGTTAGATTGAGAACAATCATCCTTCACTGTTCAGATCCAAAGAGAGAGTGCTTCATAGGACAGTCCTTCGCCATGGATCCCAAACTAGCTGCCTGATTGATTAACAAGGACTTCCAGGCTGTAGAAATGATGGTAACCAATGAGGCAATGAATGCATCAGGCTCCAATTTCAGATGTTTGGATCCTTGCATGTTGAATCCTGATTCTATGGTTTTGTGTCTGATGCTATGGCTATACAATAAAGCTGATGTTGGCACAGATACACCATTCTCACTGCACTGGTGTAGCACTACTCTTACAGGTGCTCTCTGCCAATGGGAGAGATCTCTCCCATAGGACTTTGTTAGTCCATCCCCCTCAAGTCCCACTGATGTAACGCTATGTACACAGGATTAGGGCTGTGTAACCATTTTTCATTCCCCTAAGCAATATAGTTATACTGAAATTTGTCTTTAGTGTAGACTGGACATTTTCTCTTGTGTGTTTATGCATTCACCTCACTTCTCTACCTCCTCCTACTTTGTAAGTTTAAGAAATGTGAAAAGAGAGGTATTTTCCCTCATGATGCGAACATTCCCACATAGGACACCCCTTCCACCAACACGCATGGCTGAAGCTCCTGAGCTATATCAACTCACAGAAGGTTGGGACCTATATTGGGAGAAACCACAACTTGAGACAAGGTTCAATTGTTGGCTATGGGGATTGAAAGAAAACTAACATATGACAATAATTTCTGATCTTTGAATGTATTTTTGTTACTAGTTAAAATGAAATAATAGGTGAAATTATTGGTTAAAGAGTAAGAGACTAATTATGTGATCATCTAAATTATTTTGGAAAAGTGAAGGTTTTTTGCTTTGTTAGTCATACAGGACATGATGGCTAACCTTAAACTTAATTTGATTTAATTTACTCTCATGTAGTGTAAGGAGTTCTGATAGAAAACCTCCAGAGGGTGGGGTGGGAGAATATGGTGAGAAAGAGAGTGTATAAGAGAATATTGGCCCAGTGTAGATTTTAATATTTTGTGTTTCAAATACAACTTTGCTTTCTGTTAAAATCAATTTCTATTAAAAGGAAAAATATTTGTGGAGACAAGTTGTATAACTTTTTACCCACTTAGACTGTAAGTGTCACTGTCTTCCCTATTTCTCTAATTTGCAAAGGAAAGACATGACGTCTGTCATAGGATGTGTCCTGCAACTAGGAAAGCTGCAATCATCAACGACCAATATCAAGGAAAGGCTGAAGTCTATCGCCTTTCATATCAATAAGCCAGCTAAAGGCTGGTCTATGCTAAAAAGCTATGTTGACATAGCCACATCTCTCAGGGGTTTGAAAAATCCATTCCAGTGAGAGAAGGAGTTAATGTAACTTGAGTCCCAGTGTAGACAGTGTTAGAGTGTCAGAAGAATCCTTCCAGTGTTTGAAGTGTAGACATAGCCTTAGACAGATTGATCCCCTGTGGGAAGCAAGTCAGAGCATCATTTCCAATTTTGACTTATCTCCCTGCATGTGAGAAAGCTACTAGTATGGAGGGCTGAGCCAGCTGTCCGATCACCTGATTACTCAACTGGAGCTACAGCTCTTGGTAACCATCAATGCAAAGACTGAGAGAAAAAGAAAGATTCAGACCCTTCGAGTGGAAAATTCCTGTGCTGTCAGCAACACCAGGAAAGCAACTGCCTGGCCTCAGGGACAGTCTAAGCCTGCAGGGCCCCAGAGGACAATAAAGCCACTGGGTCAGGCTGGGAACCTCGATTCTCAGAGAATTACCCTGGCTCACCGCTAAGCAGCAAAGAAGTCAATTCCTCCCACCCCTGATGAATCAGCCTGGAGCTCAGTGCAGTGCTGGGGGTTTCTCCTTTCACTCCTGCTGGGGATCCCAGCGATGTTTCTAGAAGAGCATTTGGAACTCAGCTTGGGGAACCAGCCTCTCAGAACAGAAAGCTCAGGGTCAGGTGACATTTTTATTTAAAGTTGTTTATAATGTGATATAATCCTTCAATCCTAGTGTCATCATCAATAATGTGGCTTGTTCTGCCTGGTAGTTTACCAAGGGTCAAACTAACCATCTCTTCAAATCCAAGAGAGTGGAGATAAATCACCTCTCAGAGTCAATGTGAGGTAATCAATAGGCAGAAAGAGGGCCAAATACCTTTTGATTGGGCCCCAAAATCTTTCTATTCACTCATTATCCTTATTGTTATTTTTTATTATTATTTTCTCTGGAGTCCTTGCCCTGGACCTTGACTAAACCTTGACCAAGAATTTTGGACCTTGACACAAGATAATGGCTTACCCCTAAGAACGTTAATGTGTTACATTCCTTATGCCCTGGCGCCATCTTTTTGTTAAAAGCTTTTGTGTTTTGTTTAGAAACATTATTTCCTTGGGAGAGACCCAGG
>ML679618.1:0-19293 GCA_007922305.1 Dermatemys mawii
AGCTTGTCTAGGCTGGGGAAATATGGAGGCGAACTGAGCCTTGGCACGGGTGTGACTTCCCCTGGTAGCTTCCTGGAGCTGGTTGCACCTGACCAAGCCCCACCTTGCACCCATTTACACAAGACTTTGCACTAGTGAAGCTACAATCATACACAGACCCTCCCATCCTTGTGACCAGAACAGTGACTGGAGCTGTGTCAGAGCAGGGGCTGGGCCATGGAGGGAGAGTCTTGCTGGCAGTGCTAGACTGAGAAGGACGTGCTGGGAGTGTCCCCGGGGCTCTTCCCTTGCTCCTCGGTGAGGGCCGTGGCAAGGGAGGAGGTCACTTGGCGGCCGCAGCCTGTGCAGGTGTTGGAGCCAAAGAAGATGTAGATGAGAGGGTTGATGCTGCAGTTGAGGTTGATCGGGTAGCCCAAGTAGACCATAAAGGGGACGATGCGAAATTTGATCTCCTCGTGCTTCTCGAAGGCCAGATAGAGCAGCTGGGTGATCTGGAAGGGGAGGTTGAGCAGCACATAGGCCGACAGGGTGGCGGCCACGATGCGGTAGAACTGGCTGGGGGGCCGAGTGTGGCGCCGGAAGGTGCGGGCCAAGGTGGCGGCATGGGTGATCACCATGACGATGAAGGGGAAGAATCCCTCCAGCAGCACCTCCATCAGGCGCAGAGGCTGCTCGTATTCACGTCGGTCGCTGGAGCAGAAGAGCGATCCGTCCGGGGTCTGGAAGACATCGGTGAAGATTAAGTTCTTGATAGTGAGCAGAGCGGCCACCAGCCAGGTGCCAAGGCAGATGTAGCTGGAGAGCCGCAGGGGGCGGTGGCAGCGGTACCAGAGGGGCAGCACCACCAGCAGGCAGCGGTCCACACTGAGGGCAGCCAGCAGGAAGAGGCTGCAGTGGTAGGTCAAGTCATAGAGGAAGGAGCGCAGGCGGCACATGTGGGGGCCCAGCACCCAGGTGTCGTCCATCAGGGTCTCCATGATCTGCATGACCGAGGTGCAGAGGAAGAGGAAGTCAGAGGTGGCCAGGCTTAGGATGAAGATGGACAGGCCCCGGCGCTTCAGTCGCCACCCTGTCAGCCAGATGATGAAGGCGTTGGCTGGCAGCCCAATGCCCACAGTACCGATCAGGAAGGCTGCCCGCCATTGTGCTGATGTAAAGCGTTGCGTCTGGTTGGTAGAGGGTTGAGTCCCGTTGGTTTGCGAGGTGTTAAACGGCTCCATCCAGCCCTCCAAGCAGTCTCAGCGTGGGCAGTTCCAGGGGGGTCAGCCTGCCAATGGAAGAGACATGGAAGGAATCGGGGCAGGGCCTCTCACCCAGCCATTGCCCCTAGAACACGGGCACTGCCAGCTTCATCTCCTGCAGGGGAAACGTGATCCAGTGGCTGGAGCACCAGTTGGAGACCTAGTTCTGCCACTGGCCTGGGTGACCTTAAGCAAGTAACTTCCCCCTGGTGCCTCAGTCTCCCTTCCTCGCTCTGGGTGTATATACCTTGACAGCTCTTTGCAGAGGGGCCAGTGTGTCGCAGGCTCTCCAAGTGCTAGGGAATAGTAATTACACCCTTGTCTCCAGGGGGAATTTTCCCTAACTCACTGTCAGGGAGACGCTGGCACATGTCCTGAGAAGGGAGTGTTGGGATGGGAGAGGTCAGGACTCCTGGGTCCTATTCCTGGCTGCTTCATTGCAGCCAGCTGCTCCTTCATGGATCCTGTATAGCTTTGGCATCACAGGAGTTTCTGTCCAACAGCGCCACCCTTTTTGCTCTGATGCCTGTGGGATTAGCCAGTTTGACAGCCCTTTTGGGGCCCCTTCGGGGTGGCAGTCAGGATTAGGAATTAATGTTTACTTTGTCAATGGCACTGTGCTAACACTCCAGCTGAGATCAGCACCTCACTGAACCCGGCACTGTACAGATGGACAGTCCCTGCCCTTAAAAACTCTCAATCTAAACAACCCAAAGAGACACAGTTTGAGAGGGGAAACTGAGGCACAGATAGATGGGAAACGACTTACCCATGGATTTGTGGCAAAGATGGGAACGGAGCCCTGCTCTCCTGAGTTCCGATCCACGGGGCCGCGTTGCCACCTCACAGCCATGTTGGTACTGAAATAGCCATGTTGGCCCAAAGCATTCCCTGGCCTGCAGAGGCTGCCTCGTCCTAGAGACGTTGCAGCCTGGCTTATTTTGGTGGTGGTGGGGATGCGGGGTGAAGGAAGGGCAATGTGAAAAGGGTACAGCTGGAGCACAGCTGCCTGGCTGTACAGCCCCACAGATCACTGCAGATGCATCTCCCTAGCCTCCATGGGATACATCCTCCCAGGGATCCCAGAGAGATGCCCACACACACCAGCCATGCTCCTGTAGGATGACGGCACTGTGAATGGGTCCTGTGGAACTCCCTGCCACTGGACATATGGAACCCTGGGCCTCACCATGTGCAGAGCCTAGTTTGGAGACTCACTTTCTCCTCAGTGCCTTCTTCCATGCTTAGACAGACTCTTGCCTGCCTGCCTGGCAGCCGATTGAGATATTTCTCCCCAAGGCAGTGACTGACCTGTCTAATCTGAACCCCTCGGAGGCCCTGTATCCCCGCAGTGCGGGGAGACCTCCACTAGAGCTCTCTAGCTCTCATCTCCAGTGGGAGCGGGGAGTATCCTTTCCCAGGCTGTGGTGGGGCGAGGCAGGCTAATCTGTGCTGGTCCTGGCCTCGTGCCACTACTTCTGCTATCAGCTAACATTCCTCGTCCCTCAGTCAGATCAGAATGTACCTCATGAGCCAAGCCTTGGCAGGCTGCCCCGATGAGCTGCCTGCAAGCAACAGGGCTGGGGACAATGGGGAGGGGAAGAAGGGCTGTTTGGGGGAAGAACCCCCGGAGCCCAGCAAGAGGCTGGGGCATTTGCCATGGAGCTCTGGGCCAGATGTGCAGGAAGCTCCCAGACTGTGTCACCAGGGGGTGGGGAGAGGGTGTCGGACTGGATGATCACAGTGCCCCTTTTGCCTTTCCAATCTATGGATCCATGAAACCATGAGGGCCCAGAGCCTCTTGGTGTGTCTGTCTCCTCCTCACCCCACACTGAGAACAACCCCTCCACTCCACTGCTGCCAACACCGGTCATCACATAGAAACGCCAGTGGATGTGACTCTGGCAGGCAAGATGCCAGCTCTTGCGCAGGCTGCAGGTGTTAGCTAAACACTGACAACCTTGTAGCTAGAGCCCAGATCAGGTCACACCAGTATGGCAGTTTTCCACAAAACAGAGATTAGTTTTACAAGAATATACTTAGTGTTTAGATCCTATGAAATGTTTGTGAATTGCTGTCTACATTCATCTCACTCATGGCAGCACTCCATGCGATTGGGAAATATGTAAGTTTTACTTTATAACTTTGGAAATGTTTCGTGTGAGCATGTGAACAAAGGCCTGGGAATTATCCTCATGCTCCCCGCCACCCCCAGATGGGGAATCATGGAACCTCACAATACAAATGATTTGTGAATGACTCTGTCAGACCGGGGAAATGCTACATGCCAGGAAGCTGGTCATGTGGGCTTGGAAGCTGAATGGAAGAAATAAAATAAAGCCACAGGAAAATTTTCCATTTTTTGTTTTTGGCTGTTTGAATTCTGAAGCCAGAGATCCCCTGGGCTGCCTCCTGGATCCGTCCTGAAAGACCCTTTGAAATGTCAGCGTTCTGCAACTCTGCCACTCTTAGGATTTAGATGGTAACTCGGTGTGTACATGTTTGTGTAACCCTTCTGCCAGGTGGAGCCAGCAGCAACAAGGGCTGGGGTCGATAACTAGGGGCTCCTTTTCAATAATATAACACAAAACTGGCTCAACCCCCCCTTTCAACAACACACCACAAAACCAGCTCGAGCCTCCACCCAGTAACCTAGGACAATTGCGCCTCTAAGGTCTTGACTAGACTGGCAGATGTAGAGTGCTTTGGGTTAAACCAGCCTTCAGATAGTGCACTAGGGAAAGCGCACCAGTCTGTCCTCACTGACAGCTGCAAGCGCACCGGCATGGCCGCATTCGCAGCACTTGCAGTGTCATTGGGAGCGGTGCATTATGGGCAGCTGTCCCACAGAGCACCTCTTCCCATTCTGGCACTGTGGCTTGTGGGAAGGGGACATGGAGTGCGGGACATTCTGGATCCTGTCCCAATGCCCTGTGATGCACCTCTTCACATCCCAGCAATCTCTGTGTTTCCGTCCACATTTGGTGCATCTTTCAATGGTTTTTGTGTGGCACGCTCTGTCTTCCATTTTGGTCTGCAGGAATGAAGCGCGAACTGCTGAGGAACATGCAGATGAGTCTCACCCGCACGTCACGTTTGGCAGTTGAACTACTCCTTAAGATCCAAAGTGACAGTGAGGAGTCCGACGATGATATCAAGTCGCGTACCGCATATGACATGAAACTGCTTGTGTCATGGACATGCTCACCACAGCGGAACGCCGTTTCTGGGCTCGGGAAACAAGCACTGAGTGGTGGGATCACGTCGTCATGCAAGTCTGGGATGACAAGCACAGGCTGCAGAACTTTTGGATTAGAAAAGGCACTTTGATGTGACTGTGTGCTGATGTCGCCCCCACCCTGTGGTTCAAGCAGAAGAGACTGAGAGCTGCCCTGATGGTGGAGAAGCGGGTGGCTATTGAAATCTGGAAGCTGGCAACTCCAGACAGCTACCGATCGGTCGCTAACCAGTTAGGAGTGGGAAAGTCGATCGTTGGAATCGTGTTGATGGAAGTTTGCATCCTGCTCAGAAGAACCATGATTCTGATAATGTGCATGACATTGTGGCTGGCTTTCCACAAATGGGGTTCCCTAACAGCAGAGGGGCGATAGACGGGACTGTGACGGTGTACCCCATAAGGCTTTATGGGAGGGGGTGTGTAGTGGGGTGGCTGCCCCACTCCTGCTAAAAGGGGCTTAAACAGCCCAGGAAAGGGTTGTGGCTGGGAGCAAGCAAGCTCCCAGGCTGATTGATGCAGCCACAGCTGTGGCTGCTCTGCTCAGTTAGGGCCCAGCTGTCCCTGATAAAAGGGCCTAGAGGTGGGTGGAGAGACAGTCTCCTTCTCTAGTTGAGGAGGCAGACTGGCCTGGCTGCTTGATAAGGTATCCAGGCTGTGGCTACGGCTACTCTGTCTTGGAAACCCCCAGGCTGCAGGGCCTAGGGATGGCCCAATAAAAGGTACTGGGGTTGCAGGGGGCAGCCCATGGCTACAGAAGCAGCAAGCCAACCCCCCTTGCCAGTGATGAGTGGCAATGATACTGCAGTCTGCCCCAGAGAACAGGGGCAAGTGATGACTGGCAGTTGCCTGGACTGAGGCAAGGTGGGGATTCCCCAGGGAGGGGAGCTCCAGTGTGAGACTGTGGGAGTACTGCAGCAGTACAACACCCCAGGGAAGAGGGCACCAGGGTCCGGGGAGGGACACGGGGCTGAGCAGCAAGCAGGACATCGGCCTGCAGAGGGCACGCCGGATGCTGGAAGAGCTAATTCCTGGACAGACCAGCGGGAGATGCCGCAGGGGTGAGTCACTGCTTCGCTACAGGGTGCCTATAAATATATGTATGCTACAACTGGAATATGCTTTTGCTACATATGCCATGTAACATATCTACGTAGAGGTAGTGATCTGCTGGATCTGTTCATCCTATTTGTATGTATGTGTCTGTTTTGTATTCAGAGTTATGAATATTGGCTATGTACTTGGTTAGTTGTAAATAGACTTTGGAAAGTAGCTGAGCAGCTCTCTGAGGAAAAACTACACTCAATAAATCCCAATCAAGCTAACAATGAACTTTGTAGATGCCCATCCACACCTGAGCTTCCCCAGGAATGTGGCCTGGCTGGTAATGATTGGAATCTGGACTCAAACATGTGACTGGACCATGTGACTCTGAAACTGCATTTTACAATTGGACTCTGCATAGGAAGGAGGAGGGGGTCTGGACACACAAGAGGATGTCTATATAAACCCTGGAGAGACCCCTCCATTTTGTCTTTAGCTGGCTCAAAGAACAGCCTCTCCACGCCCCCCCCCGCCCCGCCCACCAAGGAGATCTGAAGGAAGCTGGAACAGAACAGTGACTGCAGCGGGCATGTGAGTGATACCTGGACCCAGACTAATAGGGAGATTAGTCTGAAAGAAGAAATTCACCAAAACATCTGAGGGTGAGGCTTTTTACTGTATTAGTGATAGATCTGTGTGTTCTATTTTACTTTATTTTGTTCTGTCTGTTACTACTTGGAACCACTTAAATACTACTTCCTGTCTTTATTAAAATCACCTTTTACTTATTAATTAACCTGGAGTACGTGTTGGTACCTGGAGGGCAAACATCTGTGCATATCTCTCTATCATTGTTCACCCTTTTTAACAATCTATGAGTTTGCCCTGTATAACCTTTATACAGGGCAAAACTAATTTATTCAAGGTTTGACCCCATTGGGAGTTGAGCATCTGAGTGCTAGGGGCAAGAATACTTCATACCTGTTTCCAGGCAAGCCCATACCGCTTGGGGTACATGGATCAGCCCTTGGATCTGGTGTTGAGCAGGCTAGTGAGTCTGACTCAGACCAGGTAGGGTACTGAGGTTCCCCATAGGGGAAGTCAAAATGCGCACTGTGATCCTGGGAGACCCCACTTACCCTTTAATGCGTGGCTCATGAAACCCTACAAAGGCCCAGCGTGGGGCTGCAAGGATTAGAGATGTCTTAAGGGAGCAATTTGAGGCTGAAAGCCAACAGTAATGTCTCGTGCCCTGCACAGTAGTGAAGTTCAGTGGTTGTGTTTGCTACACTGACTTGCAGTGCTTGTTGCTTTCCTGGGGTAAGGGATGTTTTGCTTTACGCACTAATAAAGTATGTTTTCAAAGTCAAAAAATCCATTTATTGAAAATAAAATTCATTAATTTCTTTTTTTAAAAAAACAAAGAAATACAAAAAGGGGAAGAGGGGGTGGGGTAGGGTTCACTCACAGACTTGAGTATGTCTTGCTATCATACTCTGTAATCTGTCTGGAGCGCTGTGCACTGAGTTCTGCACTTCAGGATGGCTATATAAGGTATGGTGATGGGGGTTGAGTGCAGTTGATAAGGGTCATAGTTTTCATGGGTGAGTGGTGAAGCTACTGGTGTTGGAGGCAGCTGGGGTTGGTAAGAACCTGGATGTTGGGGAAAGTGGGTTGGAAGAGACACTGGGGCACAAGGGGAAGAGTTTTGGGGCAAGGGCTGCGGGGGGTGGAGGGGGAGCATGCTAGTGCTCTGCTTGCATGGCGACGAATGCCTGGACAGAATGCGAATGGTGCTCCATTATGCTAATCAGCTGTTCTGTGCTTTCCTGCTGGTGCGTGGCATTTTCCTGGCAGATCCTCCTTTCACTCTCCTGCCACTTCTGTGCCTTTCAATTCTTGGTCACAGACATGCTGCATCTCTTCATGCAGCGTGTCTTCTTTGCTTTTACTGGGCCTCTTCCTGAGTCTTAGTCTCTTGGCCAGTGGTAAGATGGACAGCTGAGAGCTCAAGCTCGCACTGTAAAGGCAAAATGCAACACTTAACAGAGGTGGCATTGTACACACCAGACAGAGCAATGATTCCTCTGCACTTAAGGAGGGCAAGCATAGTCCACACAATAGCATAATTTGCCCGTCCCAAAGCAAGTGCACATAACCCGTGGGAGCCCCAGAATGGTGAGTAATCACAGGGTCAAGGGGGACTGATTCTTTCATGGCTGTACTGTCCTCTGGGTTTCTGTGCCCTGAGGAGAGCCAATGGCTGCAGGGGGCATCTACACTGAACACTGTCCCAACATTTTCCACAGGAGTTCATCCTGGAAGATATCTCACTGCTGAGAGTGACCGGGAAAGCAAGGGAGGGTCTTCTACAAGAATGTAGCATCCGCTATGGCCCATATGCAGTTTGTCTGTGTGCAGCAATGGTTCCCCCGCCCCTCATGGCACAGTGGTGCAAACACGGTAGCTTGACTGGGACAGGGACTACAGAGGCTCTCCCAATAAACCTGCACAGGCACATTGCTCACGTTCTGGGTGAGACTTTTAAACAGATGACTGAGGCTGATTACCACTATGTGATAGAGCCCTAGTCCGCATCTAGGCATGCATGCAGCCCTAACCCTCCTCGCCCCAAGAGCCTGCACCGAAAAACTTCCAAAAAAAAAGCCACTTACCAGGAACCTCCTTTGGTGTTTGTCCTTCCCGAAGCACCGGACGCTGTGACTGGCTGCCTTGCTCCTGGCTTGAGAAGAGCTCCTGACTGCATGCCTTGAGGGACTCTGAGATGTCTCACCCCGCCTCGGCACCCTCGCTCGCGCTTTCCTCCTCCTCCCCTTGCTGTGCTGGGCTCGGAAGTGTCCATGGTGTGGAGGTGGGGTCGCCCCCAAGTATCGCGTCCAGCTCTTTGTAGAGTTTGCAGATCGTGGGGGTAGCACGGGAGTGGGCATTTGCCTCGCAGGCTTTGCGATCAGCATTCCACAGCTCCTTTACTTTAACCCGACACCGCATCGCGTCCCAGTCATGGCCCCTGTCCGTCACAGCCCTTGATATCTGCCCAAAGGTATCTTAAATCCTGTGGCTGGAACGCAGCTGGGATGGGACAGCTTCCACCCCTGCAAACACTGATGAGGTCCAGCACCTCACCATTGCTCCATACTGGCGTGTGGAGGCATGGTCACTGGAAAGATGCGCTGAAAGCACTCCATGCCTGGCTGAGCAAACAGGAAGGGGATTTTTAAAATTCCTAGGGAATTTAAAGGGTGGGTCTGATGGTTGGTCACTTAAGGGCAGGGCAGTAGAGTTCAAAGTGGTGACCAGAGTGGCTTAGAACAGGCATTGTGGGACACTTCTGGAGGCCAATCAGAGCGCGTTAGGCATCCACACTGGCAGCGCAGCATTTCAACGAGAGCACAGCAAATGTTAATCCTCTCGCAGAGGTGAAGTACCAGGAGTGCTCCCACTACAGAGTCAGAGCTCTCTATGTGCCTTGCCAGTGTGGATGGATAGTGAGGTAGAGCGCACCGCTATAACTTGCAAGTGTAGCTAAGCCCAAAGACTTTTAGCTCTCAGTAATTTCAGCTCTTTAGTACACATAGGGTATAAAGTAGGTCTAATACTTAAACATAGGTATTACTGAATTAAGTTCTGCAACCTGTAATAAGACTCAATTGAATCAAAGTGAGTTTTTTTTATCAAACTATAGAGAGAATAGATCAAATATTTCTAAAACCCTGAGATAAGGATAAGTGTTAAAAAAAACAAAACCAAAACTCTAACCTTCATTGGGCTTTGGAATCCATGTCCCTTGCCTAGTGAGGACTATTCCGTTGAGGGTGAGTCTGTCCATTGGGGTATGCCAGGTTCAGTTCTGTTGCCCTCGATTCACACAACAAGAATAATGATGCTTTATTCCTCCTTCCCCAATAACAAGGAGACTGGGGAATCCAACAACAGCCACAAGTGATCATTTGGGCAAGCAATCCCATCATGCTGAGCACCTAGGCAGGGTGGGTATGTCTGTGCAAATACAATTAGCTTCTGAAGTCTTTTTCCACAGCTCACCACTAGATGTCAGGGGAGAGCTCATTCAGACTCTGCTTCCAGCTGCTTTGCTTGGACCTGTAAATAACTTCCTTGTTTCTCTTTCCTAGCTGATAAACCTTTAGATAGTTTATTACAGGGCGTTGTCTTTGGTGTAAGATCTAGGGTACCAATTGATCTGGAGTAAGTGACCGGTATCTTGGAACTGGGAGCAGCCTGTGACTTTTGGTGTAAGTGACCATTTATCACTAAGTCCAGTTTGTCTGGGTGGGAAGACAGAGTGGAGAGTCTCCGGGACTGTCTGTGACTCTGAGGTAAGACCAGTGCAGTGATCCAGGAGATGACATCTGGAACTTGGCTGGTGAAATCTAATGACAGATGCTCCACCAGTTTGGGGGGGTCTGCCCTGTGTCTGACAATCTGCCCTGAGGTTGGCACTCACAGTCTCAGGAGCCATTCCAGACAGCGTGATGGGGCAGCTGGGCTTGCGGCTGATCTCCTGGGTCCTACCCCAGTGTATCTGGCTTCAGTGCCTACCTCTCCCATAGGCAACCAAAGGGAAAGATGAGCCGTCCTTTGTCTGGTTAAACCATGAGCTGTTTGGGGCAGGGACTGTCTCTCTCACTCTGTGTAGCCACTTGCACAGTGGTGCCCTGATCTGAGACCTGCCCTAGGTGTGCCAGGCTGTGCAGCCTCAGGGCTGCTCTAACTAGCTCCTAGCCGGACAGCACAGAATGACTCTGACCCACTCCCTCCCTCTCATTGGGGGGCAGGATAGACCTGCCAATCAGGGACTGTTGGCCCAGTGAGGGGGTGCCGAGGGTATGGAGAACAGAGAGACCTAGCCACTAACAGTGAGTGAGCAGTGGTATTAGGAGTGGGGGGAGGGTGTGGTCAGGACTCCTGGGTTCTATCTCCAGCTCAGCTGTTTACGGGTCAGATGAGCAGTGTGCATCAGTTCTTCCCTCTGGAGAGCAGGGCCTGCCCTACTCCCATGCTGAGTGAGGTCTCCTGTGCCCGCAGTGTGAGGAGGCACAAGCTCCTGGGTGGGGAGGGTGCCAAAGGGGGGCTTGCAGGGGTTCCCCATCTTGGGGCAGGTGCCGCCTTTCTGAGCCAGAGCAGGAGGGGTTGGGATGGGGATTCCCCACCTCCCCTCCCATCTCTCACCCTCTCTCCATCCAGCCACTGTCCCTTCCCTCCGTCTGCGACTGGTTCGCTCTCCCTTCACCCGCTCTCAGCCCATCCTGCTTCTCTCAAAGGGTCTGATTGACACGGCAGCTGCTGCTGAGAGCACCAGCCCCGGCTACCCAGTGCCCGCTCACTCCTCACTCCATCTGGGGGGAGGACCCCTCTGTGCCAGGCATGGGGACCATTTCTTGCCATCTGCCCACCACCCCCAGCTCAAAGAATATGCCCCAGAGGCCTCACTCTACGCCCATCAGAGCCACCCCATGGAAGCTCATGGGCTTAATGACACCCTAGCACCTTCCCGATACCCCTGCAGGGGAGCAGTCAGAATGCAGACCCTACTGCTCTCCTTCTCTGGGATGAGAGGCCAGCTCAGCAGAGGGTCTGCCCAGGATGGGGGCTGCTATCCACTTCTGCACCCACTCCAGTCATTGTTCCCCCCCATGCTGCCTGCCTGCCCTACTCCGGGGTCATCCCTTTGGGAATCAGGCCCAATAACTGCCCCCAAGGAGCGGTGATCTGCCCCGGGGAAAAGAGACAGGACTGGAGTGAGTAGGGAGGGAGGCAGGGAGAGAGAGAGAGAGAGAATCTGCCTTTTCCTCCCAGATGCTGGCACAGAACCAAAGTGCCCAGCAATGCCAAGATGCACCGTCCACCTCGGAGATGGAGACCATGGGCAGGGCCACCTGGGAATCAGTCACATGCTCCCTGGTCATGGCTAGCCCATCAGAGCAGAACCTGGTTGCAGAGCCAGCCAGGCAGGGTCCAGTGGCAGCTAATTAGTGCCATTCATGAATTGTTAATCTTAATCCCCACCCGGCAACTGGCCACCAAAGGCTGGGAGGTCACTCACAGAAAGGAGGGATAAAGTAGGACCTACCCAAAGTGTCTGCAGTGAGTCAGGCAGGTGTTAGGATGCAGTGAGCCCCAGCCTGGTGTCCAATCACTGTCTGGTCTCTGGAGAAGGATGAGAACCAGCAGGAGCAGGATGCTGATTTATATCTGTGGCAAGGGAGGAAGCAGTGGGGGCGGGGTGGGGGTGGGGGGGACTAAGGCACATGGTGTGAGCCGGTTGGGCGGGGAGACAGATATCATCCACCCAGGGACAGTCCAGCTAGCGCTTGCTGCAGCCTGCCTCAGGCCCCATCCCCAAGCCACAGATCCCTGGGACCCAGTCGGGTTGGGAAGAGCTGAAGTCAGGTCTGAGATCTTGGATATGAGTCAACAATGTGCCCTTGTTACCAAGAAGGCTAACAGCATTTTGGGCTGTATAAGCAGGGGCATTGCCAGCAGATTGAGGGATGTGATCATTCCCCTCTATTCGGCTTTGGTGAGGCCCCATCTGGAGTACTGCATCCAGTTTTGGGGCCCAGACTACAAAAGGGATGTGGACAAATTGGAAAGAGTCCAGCAGAGGGCAACAAAAATGATTAGGAGGCTGGAGCACATGAGTTACAAGGAAAGGCTGAAGGAACTGGGATTGTTTAGTCCACAGAAGAGAAGACTGAGGGGAGATTTGATATCTGCTTTCAACTACCTGAAAGGGGATTCCAAAGAGGATGGATCTAGACCAGGCCTGCACAACTCGGAAAGCAGCGAGGGCCATATTACTGCAAAAAAACAGCTGCGGGCCAAAAAGTCCCACCCCCATCTGCTTCTCCCTATCCCATGGCTTGGCTTGCCCCACCCCATTCACACCCCGCGGGCCGCACAGTGAGCCCGTGCGGGCCACATGTGGCCCCTGGGCCGCATGTTGTGCAGGCCTGATCTAGACTGTTCTCAGTGGTACCAGATGACAAAACAAGGAGTAATGGTCTCAAGTTGCAGCGGGGGAGGTTTAGGTTGGATATTAGGAAAAACTTTTTCACTAGAAGGGTGGTGAAGCACTGGACTGGGTTACCTAGGGAGGTGGAGGAATCTCCATCCTGAATGGTTTTTAAGGTCAGGCTTGACAAAGCCCTGGATGGGATGATTTAATTGGGGATTGGTCCTGCTTTGAGCAGGGGGTTGGACTGGATGACCTCCTGAGGTCCTTTCTGACCCTGATATTCTATGATCCTTCCCATTTAGCTTCACCCATGGCTGCAGACTCCATCAAGTAGAAGCCCAAGGATGGCCCCTGTGGAAAGGGACAGGGTACCTGCCAGCCCAGGATGGGGAATTCACTGGGTTAGGAGTGCAGGTCAGCAGGGACAGGCTGTTGGGACCAAGTACTTTGCCTGGGAGAGTTGGGGAATAACATGGGTTAAGAGGCAGTGTGGCCTAGTGGACAGAGCACTGGAGTGGGAGCCAGGAGACCTGCTCTGCCCATGGCTTACTAGGTAACTATGATCAAGTCACTTTCCTGCCCTGCATCTCAGTTTCCTCTCCTGCTCTGTTTCTGCCTGCCCTGTTTAGACTGTAAGCTCTTTGGGGCAGCGGCTATCTCACAGGATGGCTGTACAGCACCCAGCACGGAAGAAGCGAGGATGGGACTGGTCTCAGATGGCTCCTGAGGGGCTTCCGGTTAGCTGACCTCTCCTTTGGGGGTCCTGAGGGAGGTGAGTTAAGATTTGCCACCCGGCTCTGTTTGTATCACGCTGCAGGCATGTGGTTAGACAAACCTGCTGACCAGCGAGACTGGGAAACCACGGCTGCAAATGGTACCCGGCTACAAAGCCTAGGGCAAAATCAGGGCAGAAGGTTTTGATCAGCTGCCAGGGGTTGGCTCCAGGGGATCAGTGCAGGGTTAAACAAAGGAGCTGGCCCTGGCCGGGGGAGCACAGTGATCTGAGCTGGGGGCTGAGAGCAGAGGGAGAAAAGGAGGAGAAAACACATGCGTTGGTCAGCAACCAGTGATGGAGAGAGGCAGGCCGAGATGGGTTTCTTTTGTGGGGGAAAATGTGGGTTTGGGTTAAAGGAAAAGGGAGCATTTCTGAGAATCAGATGGGGGTGTGGGCAGGGAGAACAGATGGGTTTGTTAATTGAGCAATCAAAGGGCAGCTCAGCCCACAGGGTCCTCGATTAGTGCCCTTTAGAAACCGCAGCTGCAGGCAGCAGCGCAATGTCCCAGAGTTTGCTCCACCCCCCAGTATTCGGGGCTTTGCTGGGTTATTTCCAACTGTGTTTCCTTGGTGCAGTCCCGTTTATTTACCGAATAGTCCCACACAGCCTTGTGCCAACAGGAACAATCAGCACCTGGCTGTTTCCTTGCTCAGAAATCCCAAAGCTGCCTCTCCAGCTGGTCCTGTGCCCCAAGGAGCTCAGCCCCTCACAGCCTTGCTCACAACCCCTGCCCTTGCTGGCTGCTGCCTCTCTGCCTCTCACAGAAGTTGGCAGACAATCCCCTAGCCCAGGGTGGGCAAATTTTTTGGCCCGAAGGACACATCTGCGTAGGGAAATTGCATGCAGAGCTATGAATGTAGAGCTGGGGCAGGGGCTTGGGGCACAGGAGGGGGTAGGAGGTGTGGAAGGGGGTGCAGTGTACAGGAAGGGGCTCAGGGCAAGGGGTTGGGGTAGAGGAGGAGTGTGAGCTGTACAAGGGGGCTCAAGGAAGGGGACTGGGGTGCAGGAGAGGGCTCAGGGTTGGGGGTTGGGGTGGAAGAGAGGTGCGGGGTGCGGTAAGGGACTCAGGGCAGGGGGTTGAGGGTGCAGGGTGCAGCAGTGGGTTGGGGTGCAGGCAGGGGGCTTAGGAGGGGGCGCTGAGGCACAAGATGCAGGAGGGGTTTGGGGTGTGGGCTCTGGCCCGGTGCCGCTTACCTGGAGTAGCTCCGGGGTGGCAGCGGTGCGCACTGAGGCCAGGGCAGGCTCCCTGCTTGTCCTGGCCCCATGCCGCTCACCGAAGCAGCTGGCATCACATCCCTGTGGCCTCTTGGGGAAGGGGGATGGTGGGCTCTGGGTGCTGCCCTCACCTGTGGGTACCTCCCCCGAAGCTCCCAATGGCTGCAGTTCCCCAATCAGGCCTATGGGAGCTGCAGGGTGGGTACCCATAGGCAAGGGCAGCGTGTGGAACCCACTGCCCACCTTTCCTCAGGGGCCTCAGGGACGTGGTGCTGGCTGCTTCCGGGAGCGGCAATTCCACGGGTCAGATCCAAAGCCCTGAGGGGCCGTAGTTTGTCCAACCCTGCCATAGCCCCTGCATTTGCTGTCAATCCCACCTCGCTTGATGGCCCATCAGGCCTATGAGTTAGCAGGACATGTAGGGACATATCTGTGGACAGGGAACTGCAAATACTTTTCCATGCCCATATGCTATGAGCTTGTGTTTGGGTCAAAGGATGTACAAGGCAGCTGCATCACATCCATTTTGACTTCAATCCTGCGTCTCATCTCTGGAGCAACTTCTCTGCAAACTGAAGTTTTGGACAAAGGACTGATAAACCCACCCAAGCTTTGGATGTGTTTCAGAGGGACTTTACAAGCCAGCAAACTCACCAATGCTGCTAAGAACCTAATACATGGACTCTGAAGTCATATGTATGTATCTGATTTCTTTGTCCATTTAACAACTGGTTCTTTTTTTTAATAATAAAACCTTTGGTTTTAGATACTAAAGGATTGGCTGGCAGCGTGGTATTTTTGGAAACTATTATTGATCTGGTAATGCGGCTTGCCCTTTTGGGTTCAGAAGAACATTTTGTATAATGAACAGAGTTTTAAGTAACTTCTCGCTTAACCAGATCTATGTGCCGATTGGGAGCCAGAGAATTGGAATGCAATAAAGAGGGCTGTGTGATTTCTTTTTTTCAGCTTATTGATAACCAGTGTGGTGGATCGGCAGCAGTTTGTGACTGGTTGGTGATCTAATGTCACTGTTAACCATCAGTTTTGGTTACCGCCCTGACTCTGGCATTTTCAGTGTGGGCTTGCCCTTGGCACCTCGGGTCACAATCTGTAATATCGCTGCATGCTGAATCATGGATACTCATGGACATTACGCTTTAAAGTCTGTGATCAAACAAAGGGAGAAACAGATTTTCCCCCAGGCAGGCAGGGAAGGCAGCTGTCTCCGTGTCTTTAATGGACACGAGGCATTGTGGAGCCTAAACAATGGAAGCCCCAATTATATATGAGTCAGTAGGGGGATGGGAAATCCAAAGGAAGAAACACACGAGAGGAGAAAATCTTCCAAAGAACACTTGTAAAATGTTTACTGGACTAGAAAAAGAAGAGGAGAGACCCCCTAGTTATCTGTCACTTTGTGGATGTAGGATAAAGCGCCTTGAGATCCTGTGAAAGTTGGAGCTGCTAGTTTGTGGGGCTAGAGATGCTGGCAGCCTGGTGTGAGTAAGAAAACTGCTTAGACAAAGATTGTGACTGGCTAAAACAAAGGTTTGGACCCGAGGAAGCGGGTTTCATTTGTTTTTTTTCTTTTCCTCTTGCGTAGCATCACTAAAAGCAGGGCTCCCAAACTTTCCCCTGACGCCCACCGGTACAACTGCAATAGGAGCAGTGATATGTGTGGGGGGCATTTGGAGTGTCGTTCCCCCCTGCCAGTTTGCTGCTTGGCTTGTACTAAGCATGCTCACACAGACTGAGCAAGCTCAGTGACGCTGAAACTGGCTGCCCCTCCACCCCACTATTGGCAGGCACGGGCCCTCTCTCCCTGTGGCTCATTTATTAGCACTTCTCGAGGGAAGCAACCCACCCTCCCTTTCCTGACAAACCGAGGGGCGCACCCCACCCATATACTTATCGCCTGCACCGCCACGGACTTGGACTCTCGCTACACACCATGGGTGGCGTACCCGAACACACCTATACACTAACGCTTTAAAAAACTCCTACACCCCAATCTGGATCTGTGCTGGATATGAAATATGCATGTACTTTGAAAACCCTGTAGCTTTTACATACAATCGCCCATAACCCCAGCCTGACTGCAGATGTCCAGCACCTTACTTCTTAACTTGTGTATGTTTTCATTTTTTAACATTAGTTTTAATAAAGTTTTACTCTCACACTGTAACTCAGAGATCGGCAACCTTTGGTACGCGCCCCATCAGAGAAATCCGCTGTTGGGCTGGGATGGTTTGTTTACCTGCCGCATCCAGAGGTTCAGCCTATCGCAGCTCCCGCTGGCTGCGATTCACCATTCCAGGCCAATGGGGGCTACGGGACGTGGCAACCAGCACATCCCTCAGCCCACGCCACTTTGCGCAGTCCCCATTGGCCTGGAACGGCGAACTGCGGCCAGTGAGAGCTGTGACGTGGCAGGCAGACAAACCGTCCCAGCCCACCAGTGGATTCCCCTGACAGGCTGCGTGCCAAAGGTTGCTGACCCTGCTGTAACTAAACAATGTTCATGTTTCCTCTTCATTTGAACGCAAGCACTTGTAATGAGGGAAGTTCCTAGTAATATGCCCCTGAGAAATGCTTCAGGATCTGTGAAACCAGTTTTAGTCAGACTACACTTTAAAAAAAACAGTTAAGTGCAAAACGTGGTGTTCAAACAGGGGAAACACAAGTTTGTACCCAACTGAACAATAAGCAACCAAACAATGTTAACAACATGGTTAACAAAACACAGTGTATAATTGCTGATTTTTAAAACAAAAGACTTGTCCAACTCTGCACACTAGAAGATGTGTTCAATTTTTTTTAGTGTGTAAGTAAAGAGCCAGCCCTTCTCTCTGCTAATTAGAAAAGAATCAAATATTGTCAATTAACGTATAAAATAACTCACAGACCAGGAGTCTTCTTAATAGGGTGGACATGCCTGTTTCTCCTTTTCCAGCTGGGGATGTGTGTTAATGAGACTCAACCTGATCTCCTCTTCAATTTTCAGCCTTGCTTGGTCACTTTTTTGATAGCTGCTGGTGCTGAAAATCCAGCTTCACAAAGACGTATTGTTGCATCAGGAAGGAGAACAGGCTAAGGATGCCCCACCCTGGTGAGAGATGGCTGGCTGGGGAGGAAACCCTTCAATGTAGGGGGTGGGTGGCTCCTAGCACAGACAGCAGAGATGGGAGAGGGGAAGGAGACAGGTCAGTGCCCTGTGGAGGGGGATACCTGACCTCCCTCCCACTGCAAAACATCACACCCACACCCTGACGGGCAACTGAGATGTAGGGGACAGTTCGGTGCACAAGTAGGGGTGGGGTCCCTGATTCTCCCCACTGCAAAATAGCCACCCCGTGCCCCTGCTGCCTGCAAGCCAGATGCTGAGCAAGGGAGGAGGAAACCTTTCAGCTGCACCTCTGCTGCTCCCCCGACCCCAGCTTCCCACCCAGAAAAATCCCTCTTTTCCAAGCTGTCTCCCTCAGATTCCCCCCCTACATGGTCTCCAGGAAGGCTCTGTCAGTCAGGGCAGGTGGACGGAGCTGTGTGCCCTGGAGCTGCACTGAAGGGCCAGGGTATTGGAGGGAGGCGGTGCCCCTACATGCCCCATCCCCCATCGTCATACTTGCTGGCAGACCTCTCAGGATAGTGCTGCATCCCACAGAGCGGGAACCCCTGATTTAACCCTCTGTTCTTTAACTTAATCTTTGTTTTCCCATAAACCACCTCAGGACTATTGTACCAATGTAGGTGTGAGTCATAGAAGCATAGAATATCAGGGTTGGAAGAGACCTTGGGAGGTCACCTAGTCCAACCCCCTGCACAAAGCAGGACCAACACCAACTAAATCATCCCAGCCAGGGCTTTGGCAGGCTGGGCCTTAAAAACCTCTAAGGATGCAGATTCCACCACCTCCCTAGGTAACCCATTCCAGTGCTTCACCACCCTTCTAGTGAAAAAGTTTTTCCTAATATCCAACCTAAACCTCCCCCACTGCAACTTGAGACCATTACTCCTTGTTCTGTCATCTGGTACCACTGAGAACAGTCTAGATCCATCCTCTTTAGAACCCCCTTTCAGGTAGTTGAAAGCAGCTATCAAATCCCCCCAATTCTTCTCTTCTGTAGACTAAACAATTCCAGTTCCCGCAGCCTCTCCCCAAAATCATGTGCTTCAGCCCACTAATCATTTTCATTGTCCTCCTTCGGACTCCAATTTGTCCACATCCCTTCTATAGTGGGGCCTCCAAAACTGGATGCAATACACCAGATGTGGCCTCATCAGTGCTGAATAGTGGGGAATAATCGTTTCCCTCGATCTGCTGGGAATGCTCCTACTAATGCAGCCCAATACACTGTTGGCCTTCTTGGCAAGAAGGGCACACTGCTGACTCATATCCAGCTTCTTGTCCACTGTAATCCCCAGGTCCTTTCTGCAGAACTGCTGCTTAGCCAGTCGGTCCCCAGCCTGTAGCACTGCATGGGATTCTTCATCCTTGTTGAACTTCATCAGATTTTTTTGGGATCAATCCTCCACTTTGTTTAGGTCACTGTGGACCCTATCCCTACCATCCAGCATATGTATCTCTCCCCTCAGTTTAGTGTCATCTGCAAACTTGCTGAGGGTGCAATTCATCCCATCATCCAGATCATTGATAAAGATGTTCAACAAAACCAGCCCCAGAACTGACCCTTGAGGCACTCCACTCGATACCGGCTGCCAACTAGATACCGAGCCATTGTTCACTACCCACTGAGCCTGACAGCTCAGCCAGCTTTCTATCCA
>ML679619.1:477-16201 GCA_007922305.1 Dermatemys mawii
AATGTCAGTCCGGGGGTACAGAGGCTCCTATCTGGCAACCCGCTCATCTGCCTGCCAGCGCTAGAGCTCGCAAGGTGCTAGTGTGGATGCTGGCGCTGGGTACAATGTGTGAAGAGCCACCGCAGGGGCAACGTGCTGGGCCCATAACCCAGAGATCCATGGATCAAAACCATCCTCTGCTAGGCAGGGGTTTGGTTCTTCTCACTCTGGGCCTTCAAGCGAGGCCGTGACCAGCAGAGCGCCATGAGGCGGTGGCCTGCAAGGGAGCTCCTGGCACCTCTGGCTGCCTGGGCTGAAGGCGAGAGACAGGCCTGTGTGTGGTCAGGTCCCCCCGTCCCGGCCTGAGGCAGCAGTGCTTCCTCGTCCCCTTTTCCCACCCACACCGGCAGGCGGCTGCTGCAGGAGAACACAAGGGAGGCTCTCGGGACACTAGGCAGCCCTGGGTGGCTGTCAGGGGAAGGAGCCGAGGCTCCCGACTCCACCTGCCATTGACTCGCGTGGCTCTGCGCTCCGTCAGCTGGGCCCAGCTGTGGCCGTGACTCAGGCTTGGGCAGCCTGGCCGCACTTCCCTGGAAGCCATGAGACAGGCCAAGAGCTGAAGGTTTTGCGCTCGACCTTCAGGATTAAGGCTGAGTCCCGAGCGTGGCTGCTGGGACGTGGGTTTCTGAGTCGCATCCAGCACGTTCTTTGGGCCACCAGCTGAAATCCCTGAAGCCAAGAGGGTTGGTTTCGAGGTTGCAGATGGGGCCTTTGAGGCTCCCAGCAGGTCTTGAGGAGAAAATAAACAGCCCAGGTTTGGCACCATCCCTGGGTGGGCTCAAACCACCAGCCTGTCAGTTAACAGCTAAACACGCTGACCCTTTGCACCACAGAGACCTCCTTCGACTGACACAGTTGTCAGTGAAGGCTCCAGCTGAGAGGCGCTTACCACAGGCAATTCCAGGACAGGGGCTGACGGCTGGGACGTCTGTATATGCTGCCTCTGGAAGGGAGGGGGGCAGATTTTCTCTGTGAGCTGCCTGCACCTGCAAACACCACCCCTACATCTCCCATTGGCTGGTTCCTAGCCAATGAGAGTTGCAGAGATAGTTCTGGGGGCAGGGGTAGTGCATGGAGCATCTTCCCCCCTCCCTTGCCCTGAGAGCAACAGAAATAGATTGACAAACTCACAGCTGTGATGGTCAAGTGACTAAGGTGTTGGAGTTGAAATCTAATAGGGTTCCCCTGTACAGGTTCAAATCCTCCTCACAGCGAGGTCTGTGTTTTAGCCAGTCTCTAACCCGGTCAATTCCCCTATAGAAACCCCTGAGACACCCTCCATTCTCTCCCCAGTAAATCCTGGTCTGCTTCTTCCACAGAGGTGCCTGGGACACGACCTCACACTCATGCATCTGATGAAGTGGGTATTAGCCCACGAAAGCTTTAATACTTTTGTTAGGCTTTAAGGTACCCCAGGACTCTGTCTCTTCTGCACCTCACACGGTGTCCCTGAGGTGTCAGGGAAATTCTCAGCCCCTGAAGCCTCTGCTGCTCCCCTAGATCAGCCATAACTCTGGCTGCTGCTCCTCTCTCTGGCATGCGAAAGGAGCTGACTCAGCAAATCCGTGGGGGCTCCGGGGCTGCACCACCAATAGAAAAAAATAGGTGCTCAGGGTCCACTGGCCACCAGCTCCCACCTGCTAGCAGGTTGTCAACAAGCTCCTCCCCTTCCCCTTCAGCTCCTCCCCTTCCCCTTCAGCTCCTCCCACCTGCCACTGTTCAGGGCAGGAAGAAGTGGGGGACGGAGAGGAATGGGGCAGGAAGTTGTAGCGTGGGAAGAGAGGGGACGGGGTGGGGGGCTTGGAGGACCCAGGGGAGTGGGGCAGGGCTTGAGGTGGGACAGGGATTGAGCACCCCCAGGAAACTCTCAAAGCTGGTGCCTCTGAGCACAGAAGCTTCTCTGGGGCCGCAAGCCTCAGGATCTGGGAGAGAGATTATAGACATCCGAGTGTTGGAAACCTGCAGAATCCCTGCCAAAGTCTGCACCTGGCTCCATAGAATGAAGTCTCACATCTCCCTGGGAACTCAGCTTCTTGTGCCCAGAGAGTCTCTTCCTCCACAGTTGATGACCTGAGAAACACAGGGTCCACTTCTTCTAAAGAAATGCTTGGAAAATTTCTTTAGTGTGGCCTAGTGGATCAGGCTTCTGACTTGACACCAGGCTATTACGAGATCAAGTCCCTTGGCAGTTTTGCTTGTGCATTTTCCCGTTTGTGCTGAAATTCCTGCTTTCTTCAGGGGTGGAACCTCTGAATTGGCTGCTCAGGCCAGTGCTTTGGATTCAGCTAGAGCCCCAGGAAGGCATTGGGGGTTGGGTGTCACAAAGGCCAGGGCACTAGCCCCTGGTGCTCCCACTCTAGCCTTTCCCATTCCTGACTTGCCAAAGAAAATGGGCGGATGCCCGGGCTAGTGTGTAGAGGAGTTTCCCTCTTCCCAATGTCCGCCCTGTGCTTGAGGGGACTTGTTAAATAGTGTCTGTGGAGCCTGGGTTTTTCTCTGCTTCTCGCCAGCTGGGGAAAAGCCTCTTGGGGGAAAATCTCCTGCTCCGCTGCAAAGGTGACACCTTGAGTGGGAACAGTCAGAGGTCCCCCCAGGGGGGCTGGCCCTGCTTTCCTACCATCTTCTGCTGCTGCTGCAGAGCGACAGCAGCTTCCCCAGATGCCGGTTGGGCCGTGCACTTCAGTGGGCGTTTGGCATGGCGGGTGGCAGGGAGAAGAGCGGTCAGGTGTCTTTGTAGCTGTCTGCTGGCCGAGCATTGGCATGGGCCATCCTACCTCTTGTACCACCCTCGGTTGCTCTGTGGCTTTTAAGCCTTCCCCTGGAGCTGTCAGCACCAGCTGCCTCTGCTCTAGGTGCCCAGAGGAGGAAAGGTGAGCTGGGCTCCAGCCTTGGGACCTTTTTCATCTTTCTGCCCATCCCTGACTATTAAGCCTGGCCGTGGCACTTCTCCCTTTAAATGCCATGTGGGCAAGAGGAAGAGTGTGGCATCTGCAGATATAAGGACCAAATGTCCCAACCTGGGGCTCAGGTGAAGCAGTGAGAAACACAACCATAGGGTCAGCCTGCAGGAATCTCTAGCCAGCTTGTTAAGTGGGCATCAGTCACCCAGCAGGAGGGAAGAAACCTGCTCTGGTTCACCCAGAATTGGAGAAAACCAAGCACATGGAGCTCCAAGGTTTCTCAGCAAACCCCAGAAGGTCCCACTGAGACTTGAACTCAGATTGCAGGAGTCAGAGTATTGAGGGCTGACCATTACACCATGGGACCTGCTATAAAGCTCTTTTCTGGACCCCTAGTACTCTCAGCTGGCAGAGGTGGCCAGTACTGACAGGTCTAAGGGAAGGCTTAAAAGCCACAAAGCAACCCAGGGCACGGCAAGAGAAGGGGAGGACGATGCCTGAGCATAGCCTGAGGGCCTCCACAAAGAAGCCCAGCTAGTCTGCTTCCCACCACCTAGCATGTCAAACTGCCACTGAAGGCCACCTGCAGACAGGATGAGTTCTGCAGCCACAATCACAGAGTGGTTTGAAAGCAGGGCCAGCCCCCAGTGGGGTCTCTTACAGTTCCCACTCAAGGGCAGCAGGGCAGGATATTTTTCCCCAAGAGGCTTTTCTCCACCTGCTGAGAAGCACAGCAGCACCCAGGGCTGCTCTTGTGGTGGAAGGAGGAAATATTTTTAGGCAGCCTGACTAGCTCAGCTGGCTGCACCTCTTGCTCTTGATCTGAAGGTTGGAGTTACAATTCCCTGTGTGGGTAGTTGGGCTCCTCTACAACATACAACCTGCTTCAGCCTCCACCCAGGAATCGGGGAAACTAGCCATGGCCACTGGGTGCTTCTAAGAGGCAACACTTTCCACTCTCACCAGCACTGACTGGAGAAGAGAAAACTTCAATAAAAAGAGGAAAAGAGCCTTGTGTTAACTTGGGAAAACACCACTATCAGGATTTACAACACAACATTTGAGCAAAACCCCCGCCCCACAGTATGCTGGGCCATGTCCTTCTGCCTCTGGCTCTTAAATCCAGAACCCAAAAGTGATTTGGACAGGCCCTTCCCATCCCTGCCTCTCACTCACAGCTGCTGTCCTGGGCCAATGAAAACCCAGAGTCCAGCTGCAGAGTTCACCTCTCATCTCCTGGGGGAAGCCCCTTTCTCCCTCCCACTGGCTGGCTACATTGCTGGCCACTTGCCGTTCCACCCTGTACCCGCTCTGCTGGCCCCCTCTCTCTTCTGGGATGTCTTGCGGTCCCACCAGGAATGGTGGTAGGACCCCCTAAAAGTAGCGGGTCACCAGAGCTCGAAGACTTGTCCCATCCCTTCTGCTCGAGACCACACCCCTGCACCACCCATTCCTCCCCAGACCCCACCAAGGTCCTGTAGGGGGACCAAATCTTATGTAAAGGGGGTCATATAAGGTGTCTAAGACCAGGTTATGGTCTGCTGATTATGATTAGGCTATCTGTATGTGTGTATCATTTTTGTAGTTAAAGTTATGAATGTTGGCTATATAGTGTCTGTATCTCAAACTTATGCTGTGCTTCCAGGTGAAAATCCAGACCACTTGGTGTTAGCTTTGCTTAGCCTGCTTGATGGCCCATTAAGGACTATCAGCTACACAATGGACTCGTTGGGAGCTTGGAAAGCTCCAATCCACATGAGAAGTCTACCAAAGGACAGGCAAGATAGATGGTGGGTAATGGCTGCCACCTGGAAATCCTAAGTCATGCATGGTCATGTGATGTGCCCATGTGACTCCAGAACTCCATGGGGTTGTACTTTTCACAGCAGGAACAAAGAGGTTCTTGCACTTCTGAAAAACTATACAAATCTGCTAAAGCCCTTCCATCTTGTCTTCAGTTTTCAGTCTTCCTCCTACCTCTGAATGGAACTTTGCTACACATGGAAACTTTGAACAAAGGACTATTTGACCCATCCTCCAGGGAATGTATTCCAGACACTTTGATTTGAACCTGCAGTTTTTTCTACCACTTATGCAAGCATGAACCAAGGACTTTGCCATTACTGCATGTAATTCATTTCTTGTAACCATTCCTAACCATCACCTATCTCTTTTGCCTTTTACAATAAACCTTTAGATTTTAGATTCTAAAGGATTGGCAACAGCGTGATTTGTGGGTAAGATCTGATTTGTATATTGACCTCGGTCTGGGGCCTGATTCTTTGGAATTGGGGAGAACCGTTTTCTTTTATTGGGGTATTGGTTTTCATAACCATTTGTCCCCAGGACAGGTGACTGCTGGTGGTGATACTGGGAAGCTGGAGTGTCTAAGGGAATTGCTTGTGTGACTTGTGGCTAGCCAGTGGGGAGAAACCAAAGTCTTTTCTGTTTGGCTGGTTTGGTTTGCCTTAGAGGTGGAGACACCCCAACTTGGGCTGTAACTACCCATTTTGGAGCGATTTGTCCTGACTTGGCACTCTCAGTTGGGTCCCACCAGGAACAGCACCTAGGAACAATAAGGAGTTTGTAAATACTAAGTGTAAGCAGGGTCTAAATGAGCTCCCCCCTCACATCCAGTGATGAGCTGAGGAAGGACTTCAGGAACAGACCGTGTTTGCACAGAGATGCCTATTCTGCCGAGGTATGCAGCAGGATGGGGCCACTTTGCCAAAATGATCAGATTTGGCAGGTGTTGGGTTACAAATCACAAGTGCAATGAAATGTTATCATCCCTCCTGTCTGAGTAAAGGGCAGCAAAACATAGCTAGTCTATCTAGACCAGGCTGGGGGCTAGGGGCCCAGGTTGGGGGTCGGGTTGGGGAAGAGCTGGGGATAGACTTGTGCTGAGTGATGCTCCTTCCTTGCCCTCCATGGGGGCTGGCTTGGGCCCTGTGGTGCCCCCATGGCTGTTCTGTGCCCCACAGGAGGCATGCCCCACTTTTTGGGGACCACTGCCCTAAACTGATCCCTAAGTTCTAAGCAGGGGCTAGTGATGCTAAAGCCCAGGGAAAGGGAGAACAAGTGTGGGGGCCCTGGTACTGGAACCATGGCCCCGCCCCCTTCTGCCTGCAGCCCCGCCCTCTTCCATCCCTTCCACTAAGAGATGAAACCACAGACTCTGGACTCAGCATTCTTGTATCCTGCAGTCAGAACATGGAATCCGATACATTCCCCCATAGGCTACCATCATTTGCCCAGCAAACCTTGGGAACATGCCTCTGTATTTACAGTCCAGTGTCACCATCCCTGCTCCAGGAGGTGTTTGTTCTGTGTTCTTTCTGGATGGACACAGAATGTGGCAGCAGCAGGTTTGTGTCTGTTTTCTTTGCTGCACACTCCTTAACTTAGAACAGTAATGAAATGGAGATTGAATTAAAGGGAAATGTACAAATAAAAGTTCCAGCCCCTGTTGCTTATTGAAATAAATGACTCAAGATCCCAGTTACATGTTTCATTAACATGAACAAATAAATCCAAGTGCACACATCACTAAGGGTAAATGACTATAAACACCACTCAGCTAAGGGCTAAACAATACAGTGATAAAGTTCAGGTCAAATCAGTAAATCAATGAGACCACATTGGAATCAATTTGTCAATTTAATCAAACCATTAGATTAATACAGCAGAAAATCAACCCTTAGAAACCCCAAAAGAGCAACCCAAGAAGGCAGGTGCATATTTAGTGCTGCCAAACCCCCAATTTGAGATTTTTACCCAGGCAGTGTGACCCAGATTTAGCCAGATGAATATTTCAATACCAAAATGCATACATTTTGCCTACAACATCAAAGCCAATTACAGTTTTCTCCTTAGATTTTACCATTGTGTAGCTAATACTTCTCTTCTCCCTCTCATCCCAGAACATATACAGACCTTACAGAGACATCAGTAAAAGAAGTTCAAACAGCTCTCGCTGAACAATACATATCTGACAGTTCATCTCCTTGCAATGCTTCCAGAGGTGAGGAGCAGGCATTCAGTCATTTCATAGGGCAGAGCTTTAAGACTATTAAGATGTGGGGAAATATTCTTCCTAGCATCTTCCCTCAGTAGATTTCAGGTGTTCACACCCTTACCCTCACTGAGCCACACACTTACACCCTAATCTAACAGAAAGGCTGGGAGGTCTCCAGCTTCATAAAACAAAACAGATAGAAAACAGAAAAAGGAACAAAACATTTCTAAGACAAAAAGGGGTGAATCTCTGCACCTCTCAGTCTTTGGATTCACATGGAGTAGGAGTTGTAGCTGCAGTTTAGGGACCAGGTAATGGCATAGATTTCCATTCTCTCAGGGGCAGGGAGTGACCTGTCTCATTCTCTCCGTCTCCCATCAGCTGATGGGATGGTGAGTGAGAATAAGGAGAAACCCCAGCAGGAAGATGCTGAGCAAGTAGAACCACCTGTGCTCTATTTTCACACTTTCTAATCTTTCAAAGAAGCAGGAGGCAGACAAATGATACAAATGCATTAGACTCAAGAGCAAAACTAAGGCCAGGTCTACACTGTGTGTGTGTGGGGTGGAGGATCGACCTAAGATACGCAACTTCAGCTACAGGAACAGCGTAGCTCAAGCTGACATATTTAGGTCGACTTACCTCGGCATCTTCACAGCACTGAGTTGACTGCTGCCACTCCCGTCGACTCCACTTACTCCTCTTGCAGCGCTGGACTACTGGAGTCGATGGGAGAGCACTCGGGGATCGATAAATCACATCTAGACTAGATGCGATAAATTGAGCCCCGATAGATCGATCTCTACCACCTGATCTGATGGGTAGGGTAGACCGGCCCTAAGAGACCAAACCATAGACTCTGGACTCAGCATTCATGGATCCTGATGACACATTCCCACATTGGCTACCATCATTTGCCCAGCATGGAATTGCTTTTTGTCCAACAAGGCAGCCAAACTGGGACCCATAGGCATGGTATGGCTGTGAAGGAATCAGCTCTTTCTCTCTGTGCTTCATGAAACTTTAGATCCAAATGGTAAAAGAAAGTTGTTCCCAATTTAATCATGGCATCCCTTAGAAGTGTGATCAATGCCACTTAACGAGGGAGCAGTGTTCTAAAAATAGTTTATCTGGGCCACAGGTCACCATAGCGTCCATCTCTGGGATGAAAATCAACCATTAATACCTGCAATTTTGACCTGAGTTCTTGTCAAATCTTTGACCTTACTTGGAGTAATTTTACACTTCTCTGGCATAGAATTCTTCATCAACCACACAACATATCAGTAGTGATAGTGAGGTATAACTCCCCCAAATATGCCCTTTTACTTCTTTAATCAGGTGGCACAGGTTTAAGTTAGGGACTAAATTCTGGTGCAGCTTAGAATCCCTGTAAGAGACCAAATGTCAGACCTCTATTAAAAATAGAGATCTTTCTGCAGCTATATCACATTCAACAGGGATTTCATTTTCTACGCCATTTGCAACATCTCCCAGGGGCGAGCTGAACAGAAATGTCACTTTCATTTTTCCCATCTCTACCTAGGTAGGGATTGCATTTCCCAAATAATAGGCAACATGCACCTGATTATGAAGGAATTCTCTTCAGGGATAACCTCCTGCAGGGCTTGGGCCACTACTGCTTTGGTAGCCAAACATATGGGTATATTGCTTAGTTCCAAGTCATTGCTAGGGAACCCTCTTCCCAGCACCTTAGCAAAATTATTGACCTAACCAAGTGATCAATAGGGGGATTGGGATGATGATAGGGTAAATCAGAGGAATTCCCTTATCTTCTTCTGTTGTTACAGAGGGTGAAATGACATTTTCCCCTATCCCTGCCCTGTTCCTGATCTTTGTTACAATTCAATATATTTTAAGTGAGGAAAATGGTAGTAAAAATATCTGCTCTCCAGCACAACCTGAAGCAACATCAGAGCATCTGGGAATGAAACAATTTGTTCCTGAATGGAGAACTTGATGACTAATAATTTATTTGAAATGGGGGACACTATAACCGTGATGCTCAGGGTTTGTTTAGACTCGGAAAAGTGGAGGAGTTTAGGTCAGATCAACCACTGCACCTGGGCTGCATCTGCACTACAAGTATCATTTTTTACACCAAGATCACTAACTTGAGTGGCCAAGAGCACGTACAGTCCGAGCGGATGTAGGCTCAGGTAGTTTTTGCCTCAGTGTAGCTTGTTGGGATCAAACCTCTCTCCCCCACCTGGAGATGAACATTCCTGGCTGGTGGGACACACACTCCTTCGAGTCAAAAGGAAAGGAGTTGATAGAAAGGATCACAGGACTGACCCCAAAGAAAGGCGAGCTGCAAAACGCAGAAGCAGACAACTCATCTAGGGAAGCTGAGAGACCAGGTGAACACGGTGCAAAGATCGCTATGTGGGAATTAGTAAATGTGATTTTAAAAAAAATATCTTTGGCCATTCCTAGTCAAGGCATTTGTTACAGTTCATTCTCATGTGGATTTTCTGATGTTTAAAAAGGGCTGATCTCTGACTGAAGCATTTTCTGCACTCAGAGCAGGTGTATGATCTCTCTCCATTGTGGATTCTCATGTGTGAGATAAGGTTTGAGGACTGACTGAAGTGTTTCCCACACTCAGAGCATCCATAAGGTTTCTCACCTGTGTGGATTCTCCTATGTTTGATAAGTTGTGAGCTCTGCTTGAAGCGTTTCCCACACTCAGAGCATACATAAGGTTTCTCACCCGTGTGGATTCTCCTATGTGTGATAAGTGCAGAGCTCTGATTAAAGCTTTTCCCACACTCAGAGCACATGTAGGGCATCTGTCCTGTGTGGGTTCTCTGATGTGTGATTAGGGTAGAGCTCTTACTGAAACTTTTCCCGCACTCAGAGCATGTGTAGGGTATCTCACCGGTGTGGATTCTCTGGTGTGTGGTAAGGGCTGATCTATAACTGAAGCGTTCCCCACACTCAGAGCACGTGTAGGGTATATCTTCCATGTGGATTCGCTGATGTGTGATAAGGCTTGAGCTCCGATTGAAGCTTTTCCTGCACTCGGAGCATGTGTAGGGCTTCTCTCCTGTGTGGATTCGCTGATGTCTGATGAGGGCTGAACTATCAATAAAGCGTTTCCCACACTCAGGGCATCCATAAGATTTCTCACCCGTGTGGATTTTCCTGTGTGTCAACAGTTGTGAGTGCTGCTTGAAGTGTTTCCCACACTCAGAGCATCCATAAGGTTTCTCACCCGTGTGGATTTTCCTGTGTGTCAAAAGTTGTGAGCGCTCCTTGAAGTGTTTCCCACACTCAGGGCATTCATAAGGTTTCTCATCTGTGTGGATTCTCCTATGTTTGTTAAGGTTTGAGCTCTGATTGAAGTGTTTCCCACACTCAGAGCATACATAAGGTTTCTCACCTGTGTGGATTCTCCAATGTGTGATCAGTCCAGAGCTCCAGTTGAACCTTTTCCCACACTCAGGGCACGTGTAGGGTCTCTTTCCTCTGTGGATTCTCTGATGTGTGAGAAGGTCAGAGTTCCCATGGAAGCTTTTCCCACACTCATGGCATGTGTAGCTTGTTCCTTCCAAGTTGATGCTCTCATGTGTAATAAGGTCTGAGTGGCTACTGAAGTTTTCCTCTAGCCTGTGCTGAGTTTTACAGGCTTTTGCTTTCTCTGGGAATGCATAACTCCTGTAATCATTCCCTTTGGATCTTCCTGATAACATCCCATGTGGTTCTACTTGCTCAGCATCTTCCTGCTGGGGTGTCTCCTCATTTCCATTCACCATCCCAACACCTGATGGGAGACAGAGAGAATCCAGACATAGGTCACTCCCTGCATTGGAAAGAAGGGAAATCTCAGAGAGAAAAATGGAAAAAGGGATGAACAAAACAAAATGTGTGTGGGAGAGATCAAACCTATCAGGAGCTGATTTTCCCTAAAACTTTCCCCAGAGGAAAGAAAGGAAGGGATCAGTTCCCGGTCCGAATCTCACCAGAAATCTCAGGGGACAGCGAGATTGGGGAGGGACCTGCTTCCAGTTGTCAGTCAGGATAGGTGGGAAGTCATGAGTGTCATATGCCTAATGATTCCGCATCTTCAGGGAACAATCCTGAACTTGGAGAGCTCACAAAATCTTTGTAGGGTAACCCAAATATTGCCAGTATTCACGGACAGTTTTTGAGTTGGTTTAACCAACTCCTCACCTGTGCAGGCAGCTCTTGGAAGCTCTTTTTTCTCTGAGCTGTGGAGGTCTCGGACCCACAGCTCTTTCCCCAGTTCCAGCTGTGAGATTACATCAGGTTTGGAAACTTGAAACCCTGCTCAAGGCAAAGAAAACAAGGGAGGTCAGTGGAATTTGTGGGATAGTTGTCACAAAGAATATTCCATGGTTTTAAACTCTTTAAGGTAGTAACATCGAAAGGCCAGCTTCCTTGGCTCAAAGTGGCAGGAGAGTTGTTACTATAAATCATATTCATAACCTTAGTGCCTAAGGGCCAACTAACAGTGGGTCCCCGTTGTGCTAGCACAGTACAAACCCAGAAGAGTAGCTGGCCCATGTCCTGAAGAAATTACAATCTAAATAGAAAAGACAGACACAGAGAGGTGGACGGGGTAGAACCCACCAGCAGAGTAACAGAGCTGATAGACACAGGCAGATATCTTGAGACTATTCTGTTTCATGTTACAACTAAGGTCAGTGTTGTCCTGAAACTGCCACTATTACTGTATTTTTGTCAAAATTACTCTTCATTTCTGGAATCACCCTTGATATCTGGAATTACTGATCAGCGGGTAAGTGGGGCATGGAGGATCACAACCCCCCAGGTTTCTGCCCGAAGACACTTAACTCCTCCCCAGAGCACAGGGCAGAGGCTGGGGGTTGCCTGCTGTTGGGACTTGCTGCCAATTTCTTCCCACCTTATAGAAGTCTGGGCTCTGGAAAACCATGGTTCAGCTTCCGTGGGCACTTGGGGGACACTTGGCAGTGGGGCACCCGGCTCCATCATGCTGCAGAGTGGATGGCACTCACACCTGCTCTTAGCTGTCTCCACAGCACCTCTCCCCTGCACACAACTGGCTCTAGGCTCTCAAAGCTCAGTGTCTGGGTCCCACCTCCCCCACAGAGCTGGCTCTAGGCTCTCAAAACCCACTGTCTGGGTCCCACCTCCCCCACACAGCTGGCTCCTGTCCCCTCCCTTCTTTGCACTTTCAAGCTGTAAAGGATTATACATTGCTCATGTTTGTCAATTACTCTGTTCATGTTGCCAGCAAACACTTGCCTTAATTACGACTGTTATCTGTCTATTTGAGCCAGCCCTTGAAAGCATGAATTCTTCACAGACTATGATGCTGAGACAGGCCAGATGATACTGGGAAGGGCTGAGGGATGGGTTTCCTGTGCAATCTGGTATCACTAAGGGGTGATGAATGCCAGATCTCAAGACTGGTTATGCAGATCTTCCCATTAATTGAGTTTGCAGCTCAGAGCACATGGCAGGAAGGGGATAAAAAACCCCATATAGAAGGAACTGATAATCTGTATGCTGCTTGGATTTGGGGTGTGTGGGAGTTAATCTCTAGGCATAAGCAAGATATCCCCAGCTGCTTAGCCTGGGTTAGTCCTAAAGAATATGTAAAGCTTGCTTATTATAAAAGCTTCTATTACTTTTTGAAATTTAAGACTGTAACTCATCTGCATCTGCTTTATCTTTGTAAACAACTCGTTTCCTTTTAAGTAAATCTTAATCCAGGTTATTACAGGACTAGCTACACGTGTTGTCTTTGTTGTGAGATCTAAGATTCAAGTGACCTAAGTAAGTGACAGGTCCTTTGGGACTGGCAGTAACCTGAACATTGCTGTGATTCGTGGTGTAAGACAGTGGTTCTCAACCAGGGGTCTGGGCCCCCGGGGGGGCCATGAGCAGTTATCAAGGGGGCTGCCAAGCAAGGCCAACATTAAACTCACCGAGGCTCAGGGCAGAAACCTGAAGTTTCAGCATATGGGGCTGACGTCCAGAGCTGAGCCCCACCATGTGGGGCTGAAGCCAAAGCCTAAACAATGTAGCTTTGACGGGCCTCTGTGGCAGGGTCCCCAGCAGTTACCATGCTTGCTACCCACTAATGGCTGCCTGGCTTGTATATGCAGAAAACCAGTTACTGTGTCCACATGGGTCATGGAGTTTTTATAATATGTTGCGAGCAGGGGGACTCAGAAAGAAAAAGTTTAGAACCCCTGGTGTGAGGGACCATCAGTCACAAGGGTGAACTCACCTGTGTGGTAAGATATATGGGATGACCCAAGGGACTGTCTGTGATTCCATAGTAATGCTATAACAATACCTGAAGCATTTACACTGGATATTTGGTTGGTGAAATCTACACATAGAGCTTAGAACCAATTTAGGTTTTGTGTCCTGCTTCTTCCCAGTCTGCCTGAGGCTGGTGCTCATGCTCTCGGGTCACTGAAGACAGCGTTACAGAGACTTACAGGTGCAAGGCCACCAGCAGGAATTTGCAGCATTGTAGAGCAGGCTTTACAGTGACACAGTGTGGGCCAAATCACCTTGGACTCCACCAACCCCCAGTTCTCCTCCAGTGCACATCAACATCCCAGCAACCGTCAAGGAGAGTCAAGCCTGCCACTCCTTTATTGATGACAGATCTCCAGTATAGCATCGCCCTGTGACTCACCTGGTCTCCTCACACTGGAGGAGGAGTGGGAGCAGGAGGGAGCAGCACCCTCAAAGGCAATGCTGCCAGTGGATCTTCCCACTGTATCAGGCATGGGGCTGATAGGAGGCCATTCCCTGGGCCTAGGTGCTTGTGAAGAGCTGCTATATAAAACCCTTGCTGGCACAGAAGCGGTTAAACTGCTGCTTTAGGCTGGACTGGCCCAGCCCCTCCACACCTGCAAACCAAGCCAGGACTGGAGCAGATCTACTCCAACAGGAGAGAAACCCTGGGAAGGGAACAGTCTGTGGAGCAGCACCAGCCCCAGAGAGAGAGCTGGCAGCATTCGGGGCTCTGGCCTTCACTGAGGGAGAGTGGAGATCCCCAGAGCTCAAAGGGGGAGCAGCTGAAACTTGCGCTGGAGACCCAGTAAATACTGAAGGGGACTGAGATGCCCTCAGGGCCCCTAAAAGTAAGAGAGCGCCATATCCCGATGGAACCTATCCACAGTTCCCATCCCCATTTTTCTTTCATTCCTTTATTTACCCTTGTTTGCCAACAGTCAGCTCTTCTGCTGTTTCACGTGGTACCCCAAGAGTGGAAGAAAGTGCCCCGAGGACTCAGCCAGAGGGTTGAGCCCTGACACACTAGAAGAACACGCTCCTGTAACTCCCCAGGGGCAGGGGGAAATTAGACTCCCAGAGGTGCACCCCAGAAAGCCTGAAGCCCAGCACTTTGGCACCAGTTTAGTGGGCTGGACGGCCTCTCACTGGGGGCTGCCAGCAGCCTGGCACACGGAAGAGATACTCGGTGGCCTGGGAAGCAGGGCAGCTTCACAGACAGCACTCAGAGAAGGGAACTGGAGAGGGGACATGGGGCACTCAGCACCCATCCTGAAAACCACTGGCAGAAAGTTGTCATTCCCCAGCCTATGGGGGTCAGACAGAGACACGGATTCCTTGGCAAAGGGTCACTTAGCCTTTGCCAGCAGCTCTCACCTGAGACCTGACAAACCTATCACACCAAACATCTCTTGGAGGATGAGCAGGTGAGGTGTCAACAGACGGCTCATAAATGGTCAAGACTCACAATGTTTGAGAGATCAATGTACGGATTATACGTACAAAACAAAACATTGACATTGAAAATCTACTTTATGGACTTGGAATGGAAAATCAATCACCAAGAGGTAACAGGTCCCAGGATTGCTCCATCCACCCAAGAGAGAGTTGTAACTTTTCACTAGTCATCTGGCAAGGTAACGCAAGGCTCAAGTGATCAGCCTTGCTCCCTCCCAAACTATCAACGGAGAACCATCAAGGCATCACCGAACAACTGAAACTGGGGTGGGAAGGGGTGAAGCAGAAGGTAACACAAATTTAATAATCCATAATTCTAAATATGAATAATTTAAAAGGTACATGTTGTAACATTGCACTCTATGTTTTTATGAAAATATGCTAATGAGAATGAATATAACGTAACTAGAATATGCTTCATGCAAAAGGTCTTTTGTAAGGTATCATTACCAACCTTATAATCTACGGAGTGTGGTCATCCTATTTGTATAAATGTATCCCTCTTGTATCTAAAACTAGACATGTGAAATATGACTCTGAGGTCCTATTGCAATTAGGCAAAGTGTGGGCCATTAATGGTGGTTTGGAATCTTGATGGCTTCCATCAGCCAGGACAACTGACTGGGGATGGCTCTTTCCCTGGAAGTTTTTAAAACAGGTAGGACAAACCTCTGTCAGAGATAATCTACACATACCTGTACTTGGTCCTGCCTCAGCAGAGAGAGCTGGACTGGATGACATCTGGAGGAGAAATTTGAGAGGATTATATGGTAATAGTCAATCAACAGAATGGGACGGATTCTTCTTGCCTCACATTCACATGGTCAGCAGGGAGCCCTGGGTGATGTGGCTTTCCCAGGGGAAAAAAGTGGGGCTGGAGTCCCAAGGTCACTGGCTGTGGGGAGAGGCTGGCAGTGGAGCCTGGGTGGAGGAGAGTTGCTGGGTTGGGCAGGGCGGGGGAGGGTGAAGTAGCTGGGACAGGGAAACCTCCCCCTCCTGGGCCTTCCCAGGCCCTCTTGCCAGC
>ML679619.1:21201-40350 GCA_007922305.1 Dermatemys mawii
TCCCCTCCAATGATCAGCTCCCTCCTCTCTCCTGACCCCCCCTTCCCCTCCAATGATCAACTCCCTCCTCTCTCCTCATTTCTCCCATTTAATATTTCCTCCTGTGTGGTGGATTTTCTCACCCATTTTGTCTGCAGTGATTTGTCCTTGTTCAGGTGGGAAATTGTTGCCCTGAGTCATTCCCTAAAACCCGGCTGCCCCTGGAGGCAGGATTGGATGGGATGAGATGCCCGTTCTCTGCCAGGGCGGGGCAGGGAGGAGCATGTGTCCTCCTTGGGGGCTGCCCAGACCCTGTTTATCACTTAGTCTCCCAAACTGCCAACACGGTTGCCCGCTTCCAGCTTCCCCTCCCTTGTCCTCTTAAATCCGCTCCTCCAAGGGCTCCCTGCTGCCCATGTCGATGGTGGCAGTGAGAGGAACCAACACTTTCTGTTCATGTGTTCAACAGTCTTATAAAATCCAGTCCAACAATCCCCCTTTTCCACTAGTTATTTAATAGCAATATAAAATCCCCTCTGATCTTGTGTTTTTCTCTCATGTTATCAACTGCTTAGTTTGTGACATGTAATCTCTTCAAATCATAAAAACAGATATAAAATACCCTAAACATTTGCCTCACTTTTTCTCTAGTGGTCTATGGCTAATTGAATATGCTCTGAGATTTTCTCCTGTCTCTAATTATAAAATACTAAGAAAATCTCTGATTTACATCTTTATTTAGATTCTTGAACATGGATATAACATGTTTGCAAATGATAGAAAATCCCTCTGATTTTTCACTTTCCTCTCTCTAATTTGGAAAAATGGATCCAAAATCCCTGATTTCCACCCTTTCTCTACATTTCTCAGGTTTTGCCTCTTTCTATATCATTGTCAAATATCAATTAAAAATCCTCTCCAGTTTTGGGCTGTTCCCCATGCCTCTAAATACTGACAACTTCTACTTTCTTGGAGAGAACCTGTTCCCCTGAGATCACCTCCATCCTGGAGGTTGTAGGAGGTTAAATTCCCCAGTGATCATCTTTCCTCTCTCCTTTGAGAATCATTTTCCCCCGCTATATCTATCTTTGTTAAAATGTTTGCTGATGAAAGATACCAGCCACATATTTAATACACATCAAAGCCAGAGACCTCCCCGTCTTTGGGGGATCAGTGGTTCCCAGCTGGTAAGAGGAGAATTGTTGGGCCTTTTCTTTTCTCCGGCTGTCACCGGATGAGGAGGTCACTCTGAGTGCACCGTGGGTCCAGATGTATCCCAAACCCCATTACAGATGGTCTCCGTGAGGGGTCGCTTCCCACAGTGCTAAGATATAGCCACATCTGGGGTGGATCCATGGTGGGCATTATTTGCTAGTGACAGGGCATGGACATTTCTTACCTATTTTGGCCCTCCATGCCTTCTAGTCTCCTGTTCAAGAGGTAAACCCCAGGATTCCCTCTGCCTGTGTGACAGACCAGCAGTGGGTGGTGATCACTTTCTATCTTATCAGACACTATGAGATAACAGTGTTGCTGTGGGCAAAGGGTATCTCTGTGGGGAAATTGCAGCTGGAACGGAGGGGGTATTGTGGTGGGGGGGGCCTCTAGTGAATGGCGGGGTGTGTGCCCTGGTCAGGTTGGTGGGTTCTGGAGATTTGAGGTTTCAGGGGGTAGTTCTGATGTGCCGCCCTGAGGCAATGGGTCCTGGAGGTGGGTGTCACTGGTGATGTTGCAGGGTACTTTTGTGTCCCATAGGAACGATGTGCACAAACAGCTGTTGAATAGAAGTAGTGAGTTTATTGAAGGCAAAGTGATACATCTGCAGCGGGGGCTCTGCTCGCTGCTGTCACTAAACGGGGACCCGGCACATCGGAGCAATGCCCGGGGAAGAAGCCCACTGTGCGTGGGCACACAGGCAGAGAAATAACAGGAACATTTGCATCTCATGCATACCTCATGAATAACTAATACCTTATTTCTGTCTTGTTAGTATCACAGAATACATGCAGGTGTCTCATTTCAAGGCAAGTAAACCATGAGAGCCAAGTCCTTTGGCATGGGAAATATGCGATAACAGGGCAAAGACTGATAACACAGTGACCGAAAGTATCCTTTCCTTCCCAGGAGTGGGGGGAAATAAGCACCCTTTCCTTCCCGGAGGGGTGGGGGGAAATGAGCACACACACACCCCTGGAGTGGGGCGGGGGTGATCACCCCTTCCTTTCCTGGAGTCGAGGATGAGAGTGCCCTTAGCATTCCACCGTCACAATGTCTTGCGCACCCTTACAGGTGACCTTCAGAACAATGGGGGTGGGCATCTCTCTGAGAGGCGGGACAGGGGGCTATAGGGTGCCTGGTGCTATGCCAGGGGCTCTGTCAGGACTTTCCTCGCTGGTGCCTCAGATTGTTGTCATGCCCAGTGCACAGAACGGGGGGTGAAATCCCCAGTGCTAGGTCAGGGATGCTAGGCAAGCAGTGTGAGGGGTTCTGCTGTAAAGCATCAGGGGGTCCCCCTGTACAGTGGAGGAGGTCCTGAAATGACATGGCAGATCCTGCTAGAGAGCAGGCAGGGGTCCTAGACAGACAGTGAGGGAATCCCAGGCAGACAGTGAGGGACTGAGTCCCCAGTGGGGATCCCTGAGGGGGTCTCTGGCTGCTGGGGGCTTGGTGAGGGTGTCCCTGGACCGTGAGTCTCTGAGAGGTGTCTGTGGTTTCAGGCTAGGGACTCTGGGCTGCTTACCAGGGAATATGTGGGGGGCCCTAGCTGGGGTCTCCAGGGACTGCTCCTCACCACACTCCTTCTCCCTGATCAGCTGGTGCCAGAATCCTGGCTCCAAGCTCTGCCTGGCATTCCTCAGCCACACCCCGTCACTGTGATCACTTTCTACCACTTGTGAAACACTGTGAGGTAGTGTTGTCCTCACAGGTTTTCCTTCTCTCCCTTCTTGAAAACTTACCCCGAGTCATTGTCCTAGATCGGGGGGTGAGGTGGGTGAGCCCAGTGATCTGTTCAAGAGTTTTCTGGCATCATCCTTTCTGAACTATGTTTCTGGTTTCATTGAGATCATTGTTAATCCAGAGTCACTGTATGGAAAGAGAAGGGGTGACTCCAGATGGACAGTGAGGCAAATGAGATCAGCAATCCTCCCTGTGAGGAGGGGCTCTCATTGGCTGCTCTCCCCAGAGACCTAAAGGAGGGAAGGCTCCTCAAATGCTCTGTTCCTCACTGCTCAGAATATTGGGGTTCAGCTTCCTGGGTCAGACACTGCAGCCTCTATTGTTATCTGGGAGACGAGGCTTAGCAACTGCTGCTCTCCCAGTGGGGGCTCCATGCTGGGAAGTGACCTTAATTAAAACTGCTTCTCTGCCCGGCCCAGTGATGACTTTCTCCAGCTGGTCCTAGCCCCCTAGGGCAGCCCTGGGCCCTGTTAATACTAAATTCTGAGCCAGAGATTCCAAGTAACTGAAAGAAACAAAGGGAAAATGTTGGGGTCTGGAATTAAAGTGACTCTATGCAAACAGCTTCCCCCACCCCTTCATTTTTCCTCCCATTAACAATTGCAGGAGCAAATCAAGCCATGGGGGAGCAAATAGCCCAGGAATTGCACTTCTGGACGGGCAGGGAGCTGGGACAGGGAAAAGGAGAAAGAGAGACTGAAAGGGGAGTGGGAGAGAAGGGTTTTGAGAGAGATTTCCAGATCTCTAATCTGCCCAGACAGATGTATTACTGCACCCTGGGTACAGTTACTTTCCTGTGGACAAGATGAGGATCAGGGAGAGGAAAAAGCAGTTCCTGGCTCTATATCCCTCCTGCTGGGGTGTGGCTGCTGCAGGGTCAGAGGGAATCCTTGAAAGTGACTCCTTTGGTTCTGCATTTTTCTAGCCTTGTGTTTGGAGACTGTTACGGGATGAGGGGAGGGAGAAGGGAGGTTAAAAATGTGTCTGTGGGCTTCGCCTTGCTGGAAGGGCCAAGTCTACACTGTAAAAAAGAGATGAAGCATTTTCCCAGCATGGCAGAATCTAGGATGTCTGTCTGCAAGGAAAGAGACTGGGGGAATTGTGATGTGGAGGTTTCAGAAGAGCCTTTAGTTAATTTAACAACTGCCGTTCTCACCCTGCTGCAGAATGACGTCCATGTTTCGCTCCAGTTCATCCTGTCATCCCATGGGACAGGGGAGAGAAATGGCTACAGAGGAGCCAGTTCAGATAGGGATCATCGGGGGGTTGCTGGTGGGTTCCTGCAGGAGGAGATGGACAGCAAATACGCCAGAGAAGGGAAGGTTTGCACAGTCTGGGTTGGAGCAGGGCAGGAAATGCACGGGGTGGAGGAAGGGAGGAGGACAGGGTGCGGCAAACCTGCTGGGAGTTGTTTAATAAGTGGCCTAGATTCTAGGAACAGACCCATGAGGTTTGGGGTGGAAATGCCCTAATTTGTGAAACAGAAAATAACCCACCTACATGGGGCTAGGAAAACTGACCAGACTTGTAGTGCTGCAGCCTGACCTGACTAACTAGCTGCTGTGAGATATGAAGGGGGCACCCACCAGTCAGGCTTAGGGGAGATTCCTCTTCCTTCATATCCAGCTTCTCACAATGAGGAGGGTGTTGGGCTTCCTACCAGGGAGCTCTCCTTGGACCCTACTAGGGGCTCCATCTCCTATTGTCTGTTGCTAGTAGGTGTGTGATGGATCTGCTGGGAGAGAGGAGGGGCTCTGTCTTCATTCCCTCACCCTGGTATTTCCTGGATGCTCTGAGCAGGGTGGGGGTGGGATTCAGACTCTGATCCACCCAGAGCTTCCATTTGATTGGCGTGCTGCTCTTCCTCAGAAATAGTGGGGCTGTGAATGGAGCAGGAGGTACTGAGTGTTGGACTCTTGCTCTTTCAGGGGCCGGGGACTTTCGAGGAGGTGGCTGTGTATTTCACCAGGGAAGAGGGGGCTCTGCTGGACCCTGCTCAGAGAGCCCTCTATAGAGACGTCATGCAGGAGAACTATGAGAATGTGACCTCTCGGGGTAAGGATTTCCTTCCCCTCAGTTCTTGGAAGAGAAAATGAAGAGATAAGGTTCATGCCAGCCCCACAATCCCACCCCCTCGATGCCACCTTTACTCTCTCCTATTTCAATGTGCCAATGACACAAACACTGCCAGAGACCCTCCGCTGCTGCAGAACACTTTGGGAACAGAGCCCAGGAGCAGTATCGCACAGTGTCCAATATCTCCTGTTTGCTCAAGTAAAATTGGGAGTTAGGTCCAGCATAACAAACAGAAGCTTCCTATCCGCGGCCTTCTCTCAAACCCTGAGCCTGCTCCACCCAAACCAGACTGTGCTGGGGGTGTAACAAGCAGGCTGCTGGAGTCAGAGCTGCTGGTCCAAGGTTACTTATCACAGAGACACTCCGTGCGTCTTTTAATGTTGGCTGGGGGTATCCAGAGAAGGAAGCTCAGTGGCAGATTTAGCGTTAGTGGGGCCATGTGCTCAGCTTCATTTTTGGGGCCCCTCCTTGGGACCCAGCCAAGAAAAAGAACATTCTCTCTCATCTCCCCTGCCCCCGTTTCCAATTCTTTTTTTCTTCCTCTTCCTCCTATAAGTAATGGGAATTAAATGAAAATAAAGTGAGGGACCTTGTTTGTTTTTGTAGTCAAACTTATTTTTCCACAGACCACTTGAAAATCGCTGAGGGATTTGGCGGATCACTTACTAATCTTTCCAAATATTGTTTGTACCGTGAGCTAACTATTGTAAAGTGCTCTGGATAAGAGCCCTTTATAAAAAAATTAAAAAATAAAGTTGGGGTGCGGGATTCAATGATGTCCAGGATTTTAGGTGTGGGAGGGGGGGCAGGAGTGGGCAGAGGGTTGGAGGGTGGAGCACTTTCCTGGGCAGCTCCTGTTTGATGTAAGGGATGGAGGTGGGGATGTGGGGGGGATGCAGGAGTTAGGATGGGCAGGGGGCTGGGAGTGTGTGTGTGGGGGGGGGTGCCAGGAGTCAGGGTTGGCGGGTGTGGGGGACAGTGGGCATAGGTGCCAACTTTCCCCGCCACTGGTGGGTGCTCGCGTCCCCCGGCCCCACCTTATCCAGCCCTTATTGGACCCCTTCCCCAAATCCCCACCTCCTCCTTTGAGCACGGTGCATTCCCCCTCTTCCCCCTCCCTCCCTCTTAGCAGCATGAAACAGCTCTTTTGTGCATGAAGCACTGGGAGGGAAAGAGGGAGGGGGAGAAGCAGGACCCTGCCGCGTCTCTGCAGAGGAGGCAGATGCAGAGAGGAGGTGAGCTGGGGGTGGGGTGGGGAGCTGCCAGTGGGTGCTCTGCACCCACCAATTTTTCCCAATGGGTGATCCAGCCCCGGAGTACCCACAGAGTCAGCGTCTATTGCAGCGGGTATGGGAGTTGCAGGAATCAGGGCAGGGGACGGGGGGGGTTGAATGAGTAACGGCTGGTGGTGTGTGAGGGGGTGAATGAGTAACGGCTGGTGGTGTGTGAGGGCGGCAGGAGTCATGGAGGGCAAGGTGCTTGGAGTGCAGGAGTCAGGCCTGGTGGTGCAGGGTCTGGGAGGGAGTTAGGGTGCAGGAGCAGGCTGGAGGTTGGGGTGCAGGTGTTATGATACTGGAGGGGGCTCAGGGTTTGCGCAGTTTGTTGGAGTGTGGAGCGCTTACCTGAGGCAACTCCCATTTGGTGTGAGGGGTGCAGGTGGGAATGTGGGGGGTGCAGGAGCTCCCATTTCGTGTTCAAAGTGAGGGGGTGGATGTATGGTGGTGCAGGAGTCAGGGAGGGCAGGGGGCTGGAGGTGCGTGAGGCGTGCAGGAGTCATGGCAGGAGGCTGGGGGTGTGGGCTGGGGTCATGGGGGGGCTCCCAGCCCCCTGCACTGAGTGGCTCACAGCAGGAGCTTGGGGTGGGGGGTATGTGATAGGGAAGTGCAGGGGCTCTGCCCTGATTCCATCCCCTTCCACGAGGCCCTGGCCCTGCCTCTTCTCCTCCTTCCCCCGAGCGTGCTGCTCCTCCCCCTTCCTCCCAGAGTGACCTGAGCACTGGCAAACAGCTGTTTGGTGGAGGGAGAAGCACTGGGAGGGAGGGACAGGGGCGGGAACACAGTATGCTCCAGGGATAAGGCGGGCGGGGGGAGCTTGGCTGCTGGTGGGTGTGGTGCCTGCAGCAGGATCCGTCAGGACCAAGCTTCTGACGGTGCAGCTGCCTGGTTCTGGGGTCTCCTTTTGTTGGGGGCCCGTGATACGTCACTCTGTGTTTTACTGTAAATGTGCCAGCAGCAGAACATTGAATCTCACCCAGGATTACAGATGACACAACTCCTCACTGCTCCAGTTTGCACCGCAGCGTGAAAATGGCCTGAGATGTGAAGAGTCCTGCTCCCCCATCACCATCTGAAATAGCCACAATCTCTCTTCTCTGCGGGCTCCTTCGATATTTTTGGGTCCCTCATTTCTGAAGTCACATAACCCTAATTCTTATTTTTCATGTTCTGCTTTTCCAGATTAGTCTGTTCCTCCTGAATTCTAGCTTCTAATTTCCCAGTGTTCCCACCCCAGGGATATTCCTACTCCCTCCCCTCACACTAAATTTATTAGATTATCTAGTACATAAGAATGACCATACTGGGGCAGACCAACGACCTATTTGGCCCAGTATCTTGTCTTCTGACAGTGGCCAGTGCCAGGTGTCCCAGAGGCAATTAACCAAACAGGAAATCATCAACTGATTCATCTCCTGTCATCCATTCCACAGGTTGACTGTGCGTTTTGTGAAGAAATACTTCTTTTTTCTTTGTTTTGAACCTGCTGCCTATTAATTTTATTGGTGATTCCTACTCCTTGTGTTCTGAGGAGTAAATAACACTTCCTTATTTACTTTCTCCACACTGGTCATGATTTTATAGATCTCTCTCATATCCCCCTTCATCTCTTTTCCAAGCTGAAAAGTCCCAGTCTTTTTAATCTCTCATCAAAGAGAAGCTGTTCCATACCCCTCATCATTTTTTTGGCCCTTTTCTGAACCATTTCCAATTCCAGTAGATTTTTTTTTGAGATGGGGCGACCACATATGCATGCAGTATTCAAGATGTGGGCGTACTATGGATTTATATAGAGGCAATATGGTATTTTCTGTCTATTATCTATCTTTTCTTAATGATTCCCAACATTCTGTTCCCTGTTTGACTGCTGGTGCACACTGAGAGGATGTTTTCAGAGAACTATCCACAATAACACCAAGATCCCTCTCTTGAGTGGAAACAACTAATTGAGACCCCATCATTTTATATGTATATTTGGAATTATGTTTTCCAGTGGACTGCAATATGTGTTATCCTGACATGTTGTATTGCTGAGATCCTGTCTTAAGTGAGTTCCCACCCTTCCTGTTCCCTTTCTCTGCTGAGACTCACCAGCCCATGTTTACTGTTCCCAGCTTTCCCAGGGCTCTCTCATTGTCTCTTGACTTTTCTGCCAGCAAGAAGCAGTGCCAGGGAGTGTCTGGAGTCTTTGATTTCTGGGACATGGATTTACTTTCTCTATGTTTTAGGAGACTCTTTGAAGTAGAGCGTCTGTGACATAAACCACAGTACAATCTGAACTGCTGAACAGCCGTATCCCCTCAGTTCCCCAAGCTGGGGTGCCTTTTACACTGCTTTACTGTGATAGTAGCCACTCCTGGTCAGTTAACACACAGTGTCCATCATGTAACTCACTCCCAGCAGCACAGTATTGAGTGCTGCTTGTCAGTGACTCATGAATTAGAGCACACCACAGGAGAACCCCAGAAAATTCTCTGGTCTCAGGCTTCCCCCCAAAATGTGTATCTTGCCCTGTCCAGCACACTACAGAACAATGCAAGCTCATCTGAAGCTTATATATATGAGCTTTTGGTCATATATAATTCATAACTCATACAACTTGTATGAAGTCTGTGATTTCATCAGTGGAAAATGACATGCACCTGCCTTGTTATCCAAAATAAAGTTTCCAACACACTTTAATCCAACTACACTGGTTAGATAAAAAAATAAAACAAGATTTTTTCTGTTTCAGTAGTTAAGTGGTTATGGGTAATGAGGCATAAAAGTCAGAATTGTTTACAAAAGAAATGAAACATAAAACACAAACTAACATCTAACTTAACAAGCTAAAATGGATTCAAAGCAAATGTTTCTCTCACATGTGCTGAGACAGGCTGGCTTTCCTTTCAGCCAGAACCCCCCTACCCCGCCCCTGCTGCCCAAGTTCATTCTTCAGGAGTTGTCATGAGCAGAGGGAAAGAGGAGAGAGTGAGTCTCAAGCATTTTCTTCACCTCTTTTTATAATTCAGTCCTTTGTACTAGAAACAACTTCAGGCCTCAGCTCAGTCATGGTCACAGGCTGTCTGTTGTAGAGATGGGCTTGAAGCTGTCTGTGATGGAATGTAAATGTCTTCTTCACACCTTCCTCCTGCTGGAGAATGTCTGTTTGACCAGCCGTTTGCCTTGCTGTCTCTGAGGAACTTAGGGTTGGGGTTGCAACTTTTTCAACAATATGATACAGTAAAATCTCAACTTTACATACACATACTATGTACACGTTTTAGCAGGAGGATAATTCAGTAGATTATGTCTTCAAATGATATCTCACAAGCCATACTGTGATAAATGAAGGGGAGGGGAGAAAGCTCTTTTTTTTTAAACACCCAGCCAGCCAGTTAGCTGTAAAATCTCTGTTGGTGTCTGTTCTCTGCTTGCTTTACCTGTAAAGGCTTAACAAACCTCAGGTAAAAGAAAAGGAGTGGGCACCTGACCAAAAGAGCCAATGGAAAGGCTAGAACTTTTGAAAATGGGAAAGAAATTTTCCCTTTCTCTGTTGTTTTCCGGAGAAGGAGACAGAGTAGCAGTGCTGTGTACGGCTTGATGCAGATATGAAAATTCATTTTCTTCCATACCTAGAAGAAATGATTTGGATAGGGAACGTTTAGACAGATTCAATCAGGTTTATTTTTTATTTTGGTTTCTGGATCTCCTCTGTGCTATCCCAGATACTTTTGTTTGCTTGCAACCTTTAAGCTGAACCCCCAAGTCAGCTATTTTGGGTGCTTCAAAAATTAATTGTTTCTTTTAAGATCTTGCAAAAAGTCTAAGTTCCAGATGTATTGTTTTCCTTTTCGATTTTAATAAAATGTACCTTTTTTAATAACAGGATTGGATTTTTGGTGGCCTAAGAGGTTTGTACATGTTATTTGATTATCTGGTAGCCACAGCTAATTTCCTTTGTTTTCTTTCTCAGTTCTTTCCCGGGGAGGAGAGTGAAAGGGCTTGAGGGTGCCCCACAGAGAGGAATTCTCAAGTGTTCCTTGCTCAGTCAAGGGTGGGTTTTTTTGCATTTGGGTGGTGGCAGCGTTTTCCAAACCAAGGTCAGAGAAAAGCTGTAACCTTGGGAGTTTAATACACGCCTAGAGAGGATTTTAGAATCCTTGCAAGCCTCCACTTTCTGCACACAGAGTGACAGAATGGGGATTCAGTCCTGACACATAAAATGTACAAAATATATCATAATTTTGTAGAAGAGTGAACATAGGGATATAGACTGACACAGTGTGTCTATGTGTGTTCCCAGTAGATATGTGGGTATTTCAATCCCACCTAAGCAGACTGTTTGGCATCTTCAAGAACCTGGGCAGCTGGTCCTGGGAATTCACTCATTTTTTAAGAGTGACACTGTATGGAATTGTGAGATACTTTGTATTATTATTATTTTATTATTAATACCAGTATGATAATATTGTAATGAATTGTGCTAGATGTGCCATGTAAGGTGTCAGTGAAAATGTTATGATTTTCCAAGTATGATAATTTAGTTTCTATCTTTGTATCACCTTTGTATTTTGATTTATAGATATGTAGGGTATATCTCTATTTCCACATTTGTGCTGTGTTTCTGGGTGACAAACACCAGATGTATTAGAGTCAGTGCTGCCTAGCCTGTTCGATGGCCCATCCAGGGTCATCAGCTGTACTATGAGCCCATGGACGGGACCAAGGAGATTCACCTATTGAGTCAGCAAGACATGCAGGGTTATGCCCGTGTACTGAGAATTCCAAGGCTTTTCCATGTCATGTGCTTGTACGTTTGTGTTTGGAACACAGGAAGTTCAAGCCACACAGCAAAAGGAATAGAAAGGGCAGCTGCATCCATCTCCATTTTGTCTTCAATCCATCTTCCTCCCTCTGGAGCAACTTCTCTACAAACTGAAGCCTTGAACAAAGGACTGAATGATGTTGATGTGTTCCAGATGGACTTTTAACCAGCAACTCACCAATAGTGCTAAGAACCAGATACATAGATTTCTGAATGTACCTGACTGCTTTCCCATTTAACAACTTATTTCTATCTGTCTGTCTTTCTTTCATCTGTCCTTCCATCCGTCCTTCCTTCCTTCATAATGAACCTTTTAGTTTAGGTGCTAAAGCACCGGCTGGAAGGATGGAATTTTGGGTAAGATCTAAACCTATACTGACCTTGTAATGTGACTGACCCTTTGGAGTCAGAAGAACATTTTGTCTATGTGAGGAGAGTTTTTAAATAAACTCTCACTCTACTGGACCTACGTGCTGATTGGGAGTCAGAAAACTGGAATGCAATAAAGGAGGCTGTGTGATTTCATTTTTCAGCTTCTAGATAACCAGTGTGGGGGATCAGAAGCATAGTTTGTGACTGGTTGGTGAGTTTAACTTCAGTGTTAAACACTAGTTTTGAGAGCATCTGCTCTCCCTTTTTCAGCCTGCCCTGATCTTGGCATTTTCAGTGAGGACTGCTCAAGGCACACCAGGTCACACTAAGTTAAATTAACAGAATGTTTTTATGACAAAGTCTTATGAAATCAATGGAACTCCTTTGCTTTCTTTCATCTGAGCAGGGTTTCCAGTTTCCAAAAGTGATGTGATCTCCCAGCTGGAACAAGGGGAAGAGTCATGGGTCTCAGACCTCCAGGATTCAGAAGCAAGAGAGATCCTGAGAGCTCCCTGCAGAGGTGAGGAAACATTAAACCAACTCAGAATCGATAAGTGCCTGAAGGAAACACCTGGGATGCTCTACAAAGCCCTTGTGAGGTGTCTCAGTCCATTATTGTCACTAGCAGGGTCATATCCTCAGGGTAACTATAGCTCATGGGTTCCTGTAGATTCTAGCAGACACTAGACAGTAGCTTCCTCCCTTCCCCCTGTGAATTTGGATGGGATGTGAAGGCCAAATTGATTCCCCTCTTCTCTCCTATTTGGAGGATAAGTTTGGGGCAGTTCAGTTCCTAATTTTTATTTGATCTCTCTCCAGCACCTGTTTTGATTTGGCCTTCCCCTTTCCATCCCTGACTGAGGTTTCTGTCTCTATCACAGCAGGTGATGTAAAGTCATGTGAGAAAGAGGAGCAAAATTCTCAACAGAAAAATGTTGAGCAAGTGGATAAACACAGAGCATTATCACAAAGATCAGAAAGGAATGTGTCCAGGAGTCCTGAGCAGAAAAAGTCCCGTGAGATTCAGCACAGACCAGAGAGAGAGCAGGGAAACCAGCCAGGGGAGAAAGTGGGTAAATGTAATCCCTGTCGAGGAACTTGGAAGGACTTCAAAGAAACCACAGTCCAGCAGGAAATCCCCAGGGGAAAAAGAAAAAATACATGCACTGAGAGTGGGAAAAATTTATGTGACTACTCGGCCAGTATAAAGCATCAGAGAATCCAGACAGGGGAGAGGCCCTATGAATGCAATGAGTGTGGGAAAACCTTCAATCAGAGCTCTCACCTTATTAGGCATCAGAGAATCCACACAGGAGAGAAGCCCTATGAATGCTGTCAGTGTGGACGAGGCTTCACTAGCAGCTCAGACCTTTCTGAACATCAGAGAATCCACAACGGGGAGAGGCCCTATGAGTGCAGTGAGTGTGGGAAAAATTTCATTCGAAGATCAGCCCTTTCTCAACATCAGAGAATCCACACAGGGGTGAGGCCTTATGAATGCAGTGAGTGTGGGAAAACCTTCAGTCGCAGCTCGCATCTTATTAGGCACCAGAGAATCCACACAGGGGAGAGGCCCTATGAATGCAGTGAGTGTGGGGAAAGCTTCACTAACAGCTCAGCCCTTTCTGAACATTGGAGAATCCACACTGGGGAGAGGCCCTATGAATGCAGTGAGTGTGGGAAAATCTTCAATCGCAGCTCACATCTTATTAGGCATCAGAGAATCCACACAGGCGAGAGGCCCTATGAATGCAGTGAGTGTGGAGAATGCTTCACTAACAGTTCAGCCCTTTCTGAACATCAGAGAATCCACACAGGCGAGAGGCTCTATGAATGCAGTGAGTGTGGGAAAAACTTCACTTACAGATCAGGCCTTTCTAAACATCAGAGAATACACACTGCAAAGAGGCCCTATGAATGCAGTGAGTGTGGGAAAAGCTTCACTAGCAGCTCAGATATTTCTGAACATCAGAGAATCCATACAGGGGAGAGGCCCTATGAATGCAGTGAGTGTGGGGAAAGCTTCAGTTGCAGCTCACGCCTTATTAGGCATCAGAGAATCCACACAAGCGAGAGGCCCTATGAATGCAGTGAGTGTGGGAAAACCTTTAATCGCAGCTCGCACCTTATTAGGCATCAGAGAATCCACTCTGGAAAGAGGCCCTATGAATGCAGTGAGTGTGGGAAAAGCTTCACCAGCAGCTCAGCCCTTTCTGACCATCAGAGAATCCATACAGGAGAGAGGCCCTATAAATGCAGTTATTGTGGGAAAACCTTTAATCGCAGCTCACACCTTATTAGGCATCAGAGAATCCACACTGGAGAGCATGTCTATGAAACCAGTGAGTATGGGAATACCTTCTCTTGCCACTCAGCCCATATTAGGCATCAGAGAATCTGCAAAGAAGATCAATACCATAAAAACCTCTAGGGTTATCAATACTTCTTTTTCTTTAAGACTTTTCTTGATTTCCACATAGTAACTTTTTAAAACTGTTTAAACAGTTTACAGCACCCTTATCCCTCAGCTTCTCCATATGAGTGGCCTGTTTTTGCCTTTTGCAGTTTGCCCTCTTTTGAGGTGGACCCATTTGTCCTTTCTATCAACTCCGTTTTCCATAAGTAATTTGAGTGGACCCTTTTTATCAGGAACCAGGGAGCATCACATTTATACCATTCCTCCTACTGCAAAGTTACTGTTAGAGTCACCAATGATACAGATTGTATCATTGCCAGTTGTACTCATGTTGCTCTAAATTGTGCTGAAGAGCAATTATATTGGGACCTTTTCAAATTATATGTAAATGAAGAGGAGCAGGGGCAGGAAAAAGGTGTCATTTCAGCCTCTGTGATGCTGGAAGGAGATGGGGTGACTCAGAGATTCCCTCCTCCATCACTGCAGAACTGTTACCTTTTAGCTGAGCCATGCAGAGTTTATCTTCATCACATTCTATCCATGTGATGAAGTGTTCTCAACTGTCTGTGCTTGGAGATGATGCTTTGACTTCTTTAATCCTATATCAGTCGCTATGACTGGAGATGAAAGTGTCAAAGATGTGGAAGGGGAATTTAAATGGATCCCAAACACACTGTGATCATTTGGAGTTTAAATCCTACGTTCCATCTATAAGTGGCGGGCTCCAAAGCCACTTCTGTCAAGGGGGCCGTTTTGTCCCCATTATGGGGATACTAGTATACTAAAAATTTTGTAAATACAGGCGAGTCGCATGTTAGGTGCATATAACATGTGGGAATTCAGCTTTACACAGTCGGCAAAAACAGAAAAAAAAACAAAAAAAACATCAATTTAAAAATTCCATCTGTAGTGCAGGCGATTCCGCCTGCCATTCAACTCAATGAGAGTTTCACTATATGCGGGTGCTGAGAGAAACAGGTTTAAATGGATAAGAAGAGAATGCGATGGGAGAATCTCTTGTCCTGATTCTGAATAATCAGATGTAACCTGCTCTGGAATTTCACTTGACACGTTCATTGTCATGTATTCTCTCTCTCTGTGATGTTGGTTTCTATCTTTTCTGAAGGCTGTTTGGTCACCCAATGGGATATTAGTTCAGTTTGAGAGGATGTAGCTCAGACTTATTGGAGAATTTAAGACAAATGACCTTTTGCTAAAGTCATCGTTTCTCACTTCAGCTTTGCTTTTTCCCCATCCCTCTATGATGACATGGAGAAAGTTGAAGTGCAGTTCTGGCAACAGGAGAGAACTCTCCAATTTACTGGACATGTGAACAAAGAAACAGCAGTAATTTAAAATCTCCGCTGGGAAATGGTGAACCGCAGCAGAACCCCAACTAACTGAAGGAAGTGCATATGATCACAGTGGAGTTCAAGTCTTTAAGTCAATATTATCATAGATGATGTGGGGAGAGAATTCCATGGTAAGTGATTTTGAACTAGTCAAAATGCCCATGTATTTGGTTCCCGAAGCATTTGTAACTCAGACCCTACAGAAGATCTCTCCTAGCTAATCCTATGGTATGGGGAATGCTCCCCTTCATGATGCAGATGTTGGGGAAACAGAAGTGGGATTTTTGTTGAATTTATCCTTTTTAGGTGCTAAAAATGTGTATAAAATGAAATCACTTTTGCAGATCTAATAGCTGCAGAAAAATAGAAACTCTAGCTCTAGTAACTAACAGATGATGATCTAGCCCTGTATCCAGTCCCTTGCCTGGAACTGTGCCACCAAATTAAAAAACAAGTGGGCGTGTTTTGGGAAGCCATTGCTCACTAATGCTGCTGAGTTTTTGAGTGGTTTTGTAAAGGATTCTACTTCAGAGAAGTGTGAATTTACCCAAAGGCAAAGATTTGGGGTTGAAAGAGTACACACTCAGTTCTTGGTATCTACCCCAGGAAAGGAAGCTATGGTGACCAATGACCCAAGGAAATTGTTTGTACAACTCCACTTCCTAGTTCAGTATCACTGATTACAGTTCCAGAGGATGCTAATGTTAGATTGAAAACAATCATCCTCAGCATTTGCATCCAAAGAAAGAGTGCTTCGAAGAACGTTCATAGGATCTGGCTGCCTGAGTGGGTAACAAGGACTTTGACACTGTAGAAATGATGGTAATCAATGAGGAAATGAATGTGGAGGGCTCCAATTTCGGATTTCTGGATAGACACATGTTGAGTCCTGATTCTATGATTTTGTGTCTGATGTTAAGGCTACACAATAAAGCTGATGTTGGCACAGCTGCACCACTGTAGCTCCACTGCTGTAGCACTGCTGTTACAGATGCTCTAAGCCAGGGGTGGGCAAACTACGGCCCAGGGGCCAGATCCGGCCCACGGGCTCCTCCTAACTGGCCCCCAAGGTCCGGCTGGGGAGGCCCCTCCCCCCTGACCCCTTCCCGCTTGGCCTCAGCGGGCTGCACTGGGGAACCTGCTCCGGCCCCTCCCGCGCAGCCTCAGCGGCTGCGTTGGGGAAGCTGCTCGGGCCCCTCCCACGCTAACTCCTTCCCAAGCGGCCTCAGCGGACCATGTGAGCAGCGCTGGGGTGGTGGGGGTGGAGCTGCGTGGCCATGTGTCACACTCTGGAGGATCAGCCGTGCTGTGTCTGGCTCCTGTCCAGACATGCTATTCCAAGCAGTGGCGAGGTAAGAGGGCTGGGGCCGGGGCGGTTGGCTAAGGGGGCAGAGGGTCTCGGCGGGTGGTCAGGGGATGGATGGAGAAGGTGGGGGGGTGGTTAGGGATATGGTGCGTGGGAGTCCCAGGGGGCCTGTCAGAGGGGGCGGGGGTGTGGATAGGGATCAGGACAGTTGGGCCAGGGAGCACTGGGGTTGGATGGGGATGGGGTCCTGGGGTGTGATTAGGGGAAGGGGGATCTCTGGAGGGGGTGTCAGGGGCCAAGGAGTGGGGGGGGCTTAGCTAGGGTGGCAGATCTCGGGGTGGTGGTGGTTAGTGTGGGCAGTCAGGGAGCAGGGGGGCTTAGATACGGGGTGGGGTTCTGGGGGGCAGTTCGAGTGGGGGGTCTCCCAAGGGGGTGATCAGGGGACAAGGAGGCAGGAGGGGGTTGGATGGGTTGGAGGTTCTGAGGGGGGGCAGTCGGGAGGTGGGAAGTGGGTGGGGGTTGGATAGGGGTGGGGCCAGGCTGTTTGGGGTGGCATAGCCTTCCCTACCCTGCCCTCCACAAAACTTTAAACCCTGATGTGGCCCTCAGGCCAAAAAGTTTGCCCACCTCTGTTCTAAGCCAATGGGACATATCTCTCCTGTCAACTTTATTAGTATCCCTCACAAGTGGCAGTGGTTATGTTGGCAGGAGAAACTCTCCTGCTTATGTGGCGCTATCTACACAGGGGATTAGGGCTGTGTAACTACACTATGGGGTTCCACAGGCTTCTGTATAGATTATTTAGGTTAATCTTTATATCTATTGTGACGGAGTCAGACCAGAAGGATATAGGAGAGTGCTGGAAGGCAGGTATATTAGTCTCAGGATGTGCAGGTCCCTGTTCCCTGGATAGCCAAACAAAGGCTATTCCAGGCCAATCAGGACACCTGGGGCCAATTAAGAACCTTCTAGAGAGGAGTGGAAACAGCTAGCCTGATTGGGACACCTGAAGCCAATCAGGGAGTGGCTGAAACCAGTTAAAAACCTCCCAGTTAGTCAGGTGGGCTGTGGGTGTCAGGAGCTGTGAGCGGAAGTGGTGCTGTTGGTGAGTCTGAGTGTTGGACAACATATCATCCGGAAGGAGGCCCTGAGGTAGGGGTGAAGTGGAGTTTGAAGAAGCGGGGACTGCTGTGGGGAAGTAGCCCAGGGAATTGTATTGTGTTTTGTGGATAAAAGGTCAGCCATCTTAGCTGATACTATTAGGGTCCCTGGGCTGGAGTCTGGAGTAGAGGGCGGGCCTGGGCTCCCCCCTTTTTCCATCTTCCATACTGGCCTGTGATGAAGGTAACTCACTAGGTGGTGACTCTTGCCAATTATACTGAGAAAGGGAGGTCACTCTGGGGCCTAGATGAGTTTCTGAGGACCCTAAATCTGCCAGGAAGCGCAGGACCCACAAGTACAAACTTGGAGCTTTGTCACACTATGCAATGGGACTCGGTGCTCAGTCTAGAAGATACCATCAGAAATGCTTAGTTTTGCAGTTCTCAAACTGTGGATATGTCTCTCCGGAGGTAACATGCTTGATAACATCAAAAATGTTTTTAAATAAACGAATATATAGAGGTGAGAAATAACAGACCTCAAGTCTCTTGTCCCTCTGCAAATTTGTGTACACAGAGTCAATTCCTTACCTCTCTTTAAAAGTGCAAAGTTTCAAAAAGTTCGAGGAATAAAAGATTGTTGGGGGCAGAATAGATCTGGACAAGGAGAAGAAGTCTGGAGATAAATGTGAGAAGCGAGGGACATATGCTTTTTTAAAAAATATTATGTTTGAATATGCTGTTGAAGAGAAAAATCCAGAATACTTAACATTGTTATTTTAGTTAAATAAAACAATTTAAACGTCTGTCTGGTGATGTTTTCCTCCTAATACAGCCTGGCAAGAAAGTCCTCCAAATATTAACGACTTCATAAATGTCTGCTTCAGTTATCTCTGGTAAATGAAATAACCAATCAAACATTCATTTTTTAATATAGCTGTGTCACAGGGTGCTAGCCAAGAAGCTCTGAGCCAGCCTCTGTTAGCTCCATTCCTGCTAGCTCAGCTCCCAGCCAGGGGAGTTAATTGGAGCTGGCAGGGTGTGGCTCTTAGAAGGAAGGGTTTCAGCGGTTCTCAAACTGGGGGTTGTCAGTGTCAGTCATCACTGAGCGTGGCGGTGACGGGGCCGAGCCGGCCGCTGATTGGAGGTGGCGCGTGTCAGTCATCGCCGAGCGCGGGTGGCGGCGGGTGACGGAGGCGGAGCGTGGACGCGCTGGGCAGGGACAACGGCACCGGGGGGAGCGGCCGGGCCCGGGGCTCCGGCCCCCCGCGGGCTGCAGGGGCAGCGACTGGCCGAGCCCCCCCCGCGGGGCCGGACACAGGGAGCGGGGCCCTCCCCGGGCGCCCCAGCGCCGGTCAGCCTGGCCCAGGCGGTTGTCATGGCGACGGCTCCTCCTGCAGCGCGCGGGGCCGGGGGGGGTCAGGTCTGTCCCGCTTTAGGGGTCTGAGCAGCGCGCGGGGTCAGTTTGCTGCTGTCGGTCACAGGCCGCCGCTGGACCCGGGGGGGGGG
>ML679619.1:60336-83283 GCA_007922305.1 Dermatemys mawii
CTGACACTGCTTACATATATAACCAATACTCATAACTTCGAACACACAAATGATACATGCATACAAACAGGAGGAATAGATTCACTATATCATAACCCTTACAGAGATACATTATATGGCATATTCAGCATAAAACATATTCCATTTATATCATATGTACCTTTATAAGCATCTCCCCATAAAGCCTTATGGGGTGCACCATCACAGGGGCTGAAGAGGCAAGTGGCAGGTGGGGGAGGGGGAAGAGGCAAGCAGCAGGTCGGGGAGGGAGAGGAGACAAGCCGTGGGTGAAGGAGGGTGAAGAGGTGAGCAGCGGGGGAGGGTGAATATGTAAGTGGAGGATGAAGAGGCAAGTGGAGGAGGGGTGCAGGGTGTGGTGGGGGCTCAGGGCAGGGAGTTGAGGTGCAGGAGTGGTGCAGGATGCGGCAGGGGCAGGGAGTTGAGGTACAGGAGGGGTGCTGGATGCGGTGGGGGCAGGGAGTTGAGGTGCAGGAGCAGTGCAGGGAGTTCAGGTGCAGGAGGAGTGCAGGATACAGCAGGGGCAGGGAGTTGAGGTGCAGGATGCGGTGGAGACAGGGAGTTGGGGTGCTGGATGCGGCGGAGGCAGGGAGTTGAGGTGCAGGAGCGGTGCAGGGAGTTCAGGTGCAGGATGCAGTGGAGACAGGGAGCTGGGGTGCTGGATGCGGTGGGGGCAGGGAGTGGAGGTGCAGGATGTGGCGGGGGCAGGGAGTTGAGGTGCAGGAGGGGTGCTGGATGCACCTCAATCTCCCTCATATTGGGTCAGACCAAAGGTCCATCTAGCCCAGGATCCTGTCTACCGACAGTGGCCAATGCCAGGTGCTCCGGAGTGAGTGAACCTAACAGGTAGTGGTCAAGTGATCTCTCTCCTGCCATCCGTCACCCCCCTCTGACAAACAGAGGCTAGGGACACCATTCCTTACTCAGCCTGGCTAATAGCCATTAATGGACTTAACCTTCATGAATTTATTCAGTTCTCCTTAAACCCTGTTATAGTCCTAGCCTTCACAGCCTCCTAAGGCAAGGAGTTCCACAGGTTCACTGTGTGCTGTGTGAAGAACAACTTCCTGTTATTTGTTTTAAACCTGCTGCCCACTAATTTCATTGAGTGGCCCCTAGTTCTTCTATTATGGGAACAAGTAAATAACTTTTCCTTATTCACTTTCTCCACGCCACTCATAATTTTATATACCTCTATCATATTCCCCCTTAGTCTCCTCTTTTCCAAGCTAAAAAAGTCCTAGCCTTTTTAATCTCTCCTCATATGGGACCGTTTCCAATATCCTAATCATTTTAGTTGCCTTTCTCTGAACCTTTTCTAATGCCAGTATATCTTTTTTGAGATGAGAAGACCACATTTGTACACAGTATTCAAGATGTGGGTGCACCTTGGATTTGTATAAGGGCAATAAGATATTCTCCATCTTATTCTCTAGCCCTTTTTTAATGATTCCTAACATCCTGTTTGCTTTTTTGACTGCCGCTGCACACTGCATGGAATCCTCAGAGAACTATCCACGATGACTCCAAGATCTTTTTCCTGATTAGTTGTAGCTAAATTAGCCTCCATCATATTATATGTATAGTTGGGGTTATTTTTTCCAAAGTGCACTACTTTACATTTATCCACATTCAATTTCATTTGCCATTTTTTGCCCAATCATTTAGTTTTGTGAGATCTTTTTGAAGTTCTTCACAGTCTGCTTGGCCCTTAACTGTTTTGAGCAGTTTAGCATCATATGCAAACTTTGCCACCTCACTGTTTACCCCTTCCTCCAAATCATTGATGAATAAGTTGAATAGGACTGGTCCTAGGACTGACCCTTGGGGAACACCACTAGTTACCCCTCTCCATTCTGAAAATTTACTATTTATTCCTACCCTTTGTTCCCTGTCTTTTAACCAGTTCTCAGTCCATGAAAGGATCTTCCCTCTTATCCCATGGCAACTTAATTTATGTTAGAGCCTTCGATGAGGGACCTTGTCAAAGGCTTTCTGGAAATCTAAATACTCTATGTCCACTGGATCCCCCTTGTCCACGTGTTTGTTGACCCCTTCAAACAACTCTAATAGATTAGTAAGACATGATTTACCTTTACAGAAACCATGCTGACTTTTGCCCAACAATTTATGTTCTTCTGACAATTTTATTCTTTACTATTGTTTCAACTAATTTGCCCGGTACAGACGTTAGACTTACCGGTCCGCAATTGCCGGGATCACCTCTAGAGCCCTTTTAAAATATTGGCATTACATTAGCTATCTTCCAGTCACTGGGTACAGAAGCCGATTTAAAGGACAGGTTACAAACCCTAGTTAATAGTTCTGCAATTTCACATTTGAGTTCTTTCAGAACTCTTGGGTGAATGCCATCTGGTCCTGGTGACTTGTTACAGTTAAGTTTATCACTTAGTTCCAAAACATCCTCTAGTGACACTTCAAACTGTGACAATTCCTCAGATTTGTCACTTACAAAAGATGGTTCAGGTTTGGGAATCTCCCTAGCGTCCTCAGCCGCGAAGACCGAAGCAAAGAATTCATTTAGTTTCTCCGCAATGACTTTATCATCTTTAAGTGCTCCTTTTGTTTCTCTATCATCCAGTGGCCCCATTGGTTGTTTAGCAGGCTTCCTGCTTCTGATGTATTTAAAAAACATTTTATTACCTTTTGAGTTTCTGGCTAGCTGTTCTTCAAACTCTATTTTGGCTTTTCTTATTATATTTTTACACTTAATTTGGCAGAGTTTATGCTCCTCTCTAGTTACTTCAGTAAGGTTTGACTTCCACTTTTTAAAAGATGCTGTTTTATCTCTCACTGCTTCTTTTACATGGTTTTTAAGCCACAGTTGCTCTTTTTTAGTTCTTTGACTTTGTTTTTTAATTTGGGGTATACATTTAAGTAGGGCCTCTATTATAGTATCTTTGAAAAGTGTCCATGCAGCTTGCAGGGATTTCACTTTAGTCACTTTACCTATTAATTTTCATTTAACTAACCCCCTCATTTTTGCATAGTTCCCCTTTCTGAAATTAAATGCCACAGTGTTGGGCTGCTGAGGTGTTGATCCCACCACAGGAATGTTAAATGTTATTATGATCACTATTTCCAAGCAGTCCTGTTATAGTTAAAGAGGTTTTCCCGCACCCACTACATTTGTAGGGCTTCTCCTTTCTGTGGACTCTCTGATGCCTAATAAGGTGTGAGCATCAATTGAAGGTTTTCCCACACTCACTGCACTTAGAGGGCCTCTCTCCTGTGTGGATTCACTGATGGTTAAAAAGGGCTGAGCTGTGAGTGAATTTTTCCCCATACTCACTGCATTCATAGGGCCTCTCCCCAGTGTGGATTCTCTGATGTTTAGAAAGATCTGAGCTGCTAGCGAAGCTTTTCCCACAATCACTGCACTGATAGGGCCTCTCCCCTGTGTGAAGTCTCTGGTGCCTAATAAGGTATGATCTGTTAGTGAAGTTTTTCCCACACTCACTGCATTCATGGAGACTCTCTGGTGTGGATTCTCTGAGGCCTAATAAGGTTTGAATTGCGACTGAAGGTTTTCCCACACTCACTGCATTCATAGGGTCTCTGACCTGCATGAATTCTCTGATTACTAGTAAGGTGTGAGCTGCGATTGAAGGTTTTCCCCCATACACTGCATTCATAGGGCCTCTCCCCTGTGTGGATTTTCTGATGTTCGGAACGGGCTGAGCTGTTAGTGAAGTTTTTCCCCACACTCACTGCGTTCATGGAGCCTCTCTCCAGTGTGGATTCTCTGATGCCTAATAAGGTTTGAGTTGCGATTGAAGGTTTTCCCACACTCACTGCATTCACAGGGCCTCTCCCCAGTGTGGATTCTCTGATGTTCAGAAAGGGCGAAGTAGTCACTTAAGTTTTTTCCACAGTCAGTGCATGTTTTTTTAATTTTTCCCCTGAGGATTTCCTGCTGTGTTGGGGTTTCTTTGAAATCCTTCTGAGTTCCTCAACAGGAAATACATTTACCCACTTTCTTCTGTAGCTGCTTTCCCTGCTCTCTTTCTGGTCTGTGCTGAATCTCACAGGATTTTTCCTGCTCATGACTCCTGGATACATTCCTTTCCGATCTTTGCGATAATGCTCTGTTTTTATCCACTTGCTCAACAATTTCCTGTGGAGAATTCTGCTCCTCTTTCTCACATACCATTGCTTCATCTGCTGTGAAAGAGACAGAAACCTCAAACAGGGATGGGAAGTGGAAGGCCAAACCACAACAAGTGGTGGAGAGAGGTCCAATAAAGATCAGTAACTTAACTCCCCCAAACAGGACAGAGAGAGGGGATCAATTTAGCCTTCACATCCCATGCAAATTCGCATGGGGAAAAGAGGAAGCTATGGCCTGGTGTCTTCCAGGATCTACAGGAAGCCATTAACTATAGTTACTCTGAGGATATGACCTCTGGTAGCAACAATAATGAACTGAGAGATCTTCCAAGGGTTTTGTATGGTATCCCGGATGTTTCTTTCAGGCACTTACAGATTCTGGGTTGGTTTAATGTTTCCTCACCTGTGCAGGGAGCTCTCAGGATCTCTCTTGCCTCTGAACCCTGGAGGTCTGAGACCCATGACTCATTTCCTTGTTCCAGCTGAGAGATCACATCAGGTTTGGAAACTGGAAACCCTGCTCAAACGAAAGAAAAAGTTCAGCTGATTTCATATGGCCTTTTCATAAAAAAATAATTTTATTAATTTAACTTCTGTATTTAGTGTGACCTGGTGTGCCTGGTGCAGTCCTCACTGAAATGCCATGGGCAGGGCAGGCTGAAAAAGGTAGAGCAGATGCTCCCAAAACTAATAGTTAACACTGATGTTAAACTCACCGACCAGTCACAAACTGTGCTTCTGGTCCCCCATACTGGTTATTGAGAAGCTGAAAAAAAGAAATCACACAGTCCTCTTTATTGCATTCCAGTTCTCTGACTCCCAATCAGTGTCTAGGTCCAGTGCAGTGAGAATATTTAAAAACTCCAAGCACATTGACAAAATGCTCTTCTGACCCCAAATGGTCAGCCACGTTACCAGGTCAATATAAGTTTGCATCTTACCCAAAATACCATGCTGCCAGCCAATTTTTTAGCATCTAAACTAAAGGTTTATCATAACAGAAAGAAAAGGAAAGGAAGAAGGAAAGAATTGTTAAATGGAAAAGCAGTCAGATACATTCAGTGATCTACATATCAGGTTCTTAGCAATATTGGTGAGTTGCTGGCTTGAAAGTCCATCTGGAACCCATCCACATCATTCAGTCCTTTGGTCAAAGCTTCAATTTGTAGACAAGTTGCTCCAGAGGTAGGAAGAGGGATTGATGACAAAATGGAGATGATGCAGCTGCCCTTTATATTCCTTTTGCCATATGGCTTGTAGTTCCGGTGTCCCAAACACAAGCTTCACAGCATGGAAAAGCGTTGGAATTCTCAGTACATAGGCATAGCCCTACATGTTTTGCGGATTCAACAGGTGTATCCCCTTGGTTCTTTCCATGGGCTCATAGTACAGCTGATGACCCTGGATGGGCCATTGAACAGGCTAGGCAGTGCTGACGCCAATATGTCTGGGTGTGTCACCCAGAAACACTGCACAAGTCTGGAAATACAAATATGCCCTACATATCTGTAACACACAATACAAAGGTGATACAAAGATAGAAGCACAATTATACTTGGAAAATGATAACATTTTCATTGACACCTTACATGGCATATGAAACATGATTCATTGCAATTTTATCATATTGGTATGAATAATAAAATAATAATAATATAAAGTGTCTCAATTCCATACAGTGTCATACGAAGTAAATGAGTGAAATCCCAGGACCAGCTCCCCAAGTCCTTGAAGAAGCCAAACTATCTGCTTATGAGGGACTGAAATACTCACATATCTGTTGGGAATATACACAGACAAACATTGTGTAAATCTGTACCCATATGTTCACTCTTCTACAAAATTACGATAAATTTTGTATATAGTATGTGTCAGGGCTGAAATCCTACTCTGGCACTCTGAATACAGAAAGGAGGGGGCCGCAATGATTCCAAAAATTCATATGTGACACTCTAGGTTTGTATTAAACCCCCAAGGTTACAGCTTTCATCTGACCTTGGTTTGGTAAATGCTGCCACCACCCAAATGCAAAGAAAATCCCCTGGACCCAGGAAGGAGCACTTAAGAATTCCTCCCTCCAGGGCACCCTCAAGCCCTTTCCCCACTCCAGTAAAGAGCTGAGAAAGAAAACAAAGGAAATTAGCCGTGGCTACCAGCTAATCAAACAACATGGATAAACCACTTAGGACACCAAAAATCCAATCCTGTTCTTAAAAAAAGGTAAATTTTATTAAAATCAAAAAGGAAAACAATACATCTGGAACTTAGGCTTTTTGTTAGATCTTAAAAGAAACAATTTCTGTAAGCACCCAAAATAGTTTCCTTGGGGGGGTTCATCTTAAAAGTTACAAGCAAACAAGAGCTTCTGGGATAGCATAGAGGAGACCCAAAAGCCAAAATAAAAAACAAACTTGATTGTGTCTGTCTAAACATTCCCTATCCAAATAATCTCATCTAAGTTTGGAAGATTAATTTTCATACCTGCTTCAACACATACACAGCATTGCTACTCCATGTCTCCTTCTCCAGAGAACAACAGACAAAGGGAAAGTTTATTTCCCATTTTAAAAAGCTCTAGCCTTTCCATTGGCTCTTTTGGGTCAGGTGCCCAATCCTTTTTTTTTTTTTTTTACTTATGGGCTTGTTAACCATTTACAGGTAAAGCAAGCAGAGAACAGACACCAACAGGGATTTTACAGCTAACTGGCTGGCTGGGTGTTTATAAAAGGGAGCTGCCTCCCCTCCCTGTCATTTATCACAGAATGGCTTGTGAGGTATAATTTGAAGAGACAATCTACTGACTATTTTCCTTCTGTTAAAATGTGAAGCAATACTGTATATAAAGTTATGAGATTTTACTGGATGGTATTACTGAAAAAGTTGCTACCCTACCCCTAAGTTCCTCAGCAAACAGCAAGGCAAACAGCTGGTCAAATAGCCATTCTCTGGCAGGGGGAAGGGATGAAGACACAGGGATCACTTGAAGCTCATCTCTACAACAGCCAGCCTGTCACAATGACTCAGCTGAGAACTGAAGTTGTTTCTAGTGCAAAGGACTGAACTATAAAAGAAGGTGGGGAAAATGCTTGAGACTCTTTCCCCCTGCCCTCTGCTCATGACAACTCCTGAAGAACTGAACTTGGGGGGCAGGGACGGATTAGGAGGAGTTCTGCCTGAAAGGAAAGCCAGCCTGTCTCAGCATATGGTGAGAGAAACATTTCTTTTGAATCTGTTTTAGCTTAAGTTAAATATTAGTTTGTGTTTTATGTTGCATTTCTTCTGTAAACAATTCTGACTTTTATGCCTCATTACCCGTAGTCACTTAAAATCTTTTTTTTTTTTTGGTAGTTAACAATCTTGTTTTATTGTTTTATCAAACCAGTGTGGTTGGATTAAAGTGTGTTGGAAACTCCATTTGGGATAACAAGGCTGGTGCATGTCATTTTCCGCCGATGAAATCACAGACTTCATATGAGCTTGTGTTGTTCAGTAGTGTTCTGGAAAGGGCAAGATGCACATTTCTGGGGGAAAGTCTGGGACCAGAGAATTTTCTGGGGTTCTCCAGTGGTGTACTGTAATTTGTCAGTTGCTGACCAGCAGCACTCAAAACTGTGTTGCTGGGAGGGAGTTACCTGCTGGACACTGTGTTAAGTGATCAGGAGTGGCTGCTCTCACAGTCAAGTGGTGTAAAAGGCACCCCAGCCTGGGGAACTGAGGGAACATAGCAGTTCAACAGTCCAGATTGTACTGTGGTTTATGTCACAAAAGCTCAATTTCAAAAAGTCTCCTAAAACAATGAGAAAGTAAATCCATGTCTCAGAAATCAAAGACTTCAGAGAGAGGGCAAGTCTCCCTGGCACTGCTTCTTGCTAACACAGAGATCCAGAGGCAAAGAAGGAGTCCTGGGGAAGCTGTGAACAGTAAACATGGGCTGGTGGGGTTCAGCGGAGAAAGGGAACAGGAAGGGCAGGGATATTACTGAATGCAGGATATTAGCAGTACTAGATGTCAGGATATACATATTGCAGCCCACTGGAAAAAATAATCCCAACTATACATAGACAATGATGGGGTCTAAATTAGCTGTTTCTACTCAAGAGAGGGATCTTGGAGTCACTGTGGATAGCTCTCTGAAAACATCCACCCAATGTGCAGAGTCAGTAAAAAGAGAACAGAATGTTGGGAATCATTAATAAAGGCCTAGATAATGAGAGAAAATATCATATTGCATCCATTTAAATTCATGGTGCGCCCATATCTCAAATACTGTGTGCATATGTGGTCGCCCTATCCCAAAGACGATATAATGGAATTGGAAAAGGTTCAGAAAAGGGCAAAAAAATGATTGGGGTATGAAACAGCTTCTGTATGAGGAGAGATTAAAAAGACGGCAACTTTTTTCGGCTTGCAAAAGAGATGAAGGGGGATATGAGAAAGGGCTACAAAATCATGATTTTCATGGAGAAAGTAAATAAGGAAGTTATTTACTCCTTCTAACACAAGGATTACTAACCACCCAATGAAATTAATGGGCAGCAGGTATAAAACAAACTGAAGGAAGTAGTTTTTCACACAATGCACAATCAACCTTTGTAACTCTTTGCCAGGGGATGTTGTGAAGGCCAAGACTATAACAAAGTTCAAAAAAAGAACATGATAAATTTATGGATGATAGATTCATCAACGGCCATTAGCCAGGATGGGCAGGAATGATGTCTGTAGCCTCTGTTTGCTAGAAGCTGGGAAGGGACAACAGGTGATGGAACACTTGATGGATTACCTGTTGAGTTCATTCCCTCAGGGGCACCTGGCATTGTCCACTGTCAGAAGACTGGGCTGGATGGACCTTTGGTCTGACCCTGTATGGCTGTTTTTATGTACTAGGGAATCTAGTGAGTTCAACATAATGGAAGGGAGTAGAAAAATCCCTGGGTGTGGAGAACACTGGGAAATTAGAAGCTATAATTCAGGAGCAACAGACTAATTAGTTTGGAAAAGCAGAATGCGAAAAAATAAAAATCGGGGTCATGTGACTTGGGGAATGAGGGACACAAAAATCCAAGGAGCCTGCAGAGAGGAGAGATTGTGGCTATCACGCATGGCAATGGGGAGCAAAACTCTCCATGTCTCAAGAAATATCACTATCAACCTAGGCCACTTTCACATGCACAGGTGCAATTCACAGCAGTGAGGAGTTGTGTCATCTGTAATCCTGGGTGAGTTTTGATGTTCAGCTGCTGGAGTTCCCCTGTCTGGATACCCCCAGCCAGCATTCAAGGACACACTGAGTGTGACTGATTAGAAACCATGAACCAATAGTTCTGACTCCGGCAGCCTACTTGTTACACCCCAAGTACATTCTGGTCTGGGTGGAGCAGGCTCAGGGTTTCAGAGAAGGCCAGCGGTAGGAAGCTCCTGTTGGTTATTCTGCACCTAACCCTCAGTTTTACTTGAGCAAACAGGAGATATTTGACACTGTGTGATACTGCTCCCGGGCTCTGTTCCCAAAAGTGTTCTGCAGCAGGGGAGGGTCTCTGACAGTGTGTGTGTCACTGGCATATTAGCGTGATGTAGAAACAGGCCAGAGTAAAGGTGGCATTGGTGGGGTGGCGTTAACCTTCTCTCTTCACTTCCCTTTCCAAGAACCGAGAGGACAGGAATCCTTACCCAGCGAGGTCACATTCTCATAGTTCTCCTCCATGACGTCTCTGTAGAGGGCTCTCTGAGCAGAGTACAGCAAAGCCCACTCTTCCCTGAGGAAATACACAGCCACCTCCTCGAAGATCACCAGCCCCTTAAAGAGCAAAGGTCCCACACTCAGTAACTGCTGCCCCACTCACAGCTCCACTATTAATGGGGGAAAGGAGCCAACCAAAGGGAAGCTCTGGATGTCTCGCAGTGAACAGAGTCCCACCCCCCCACCCCCCGGCCCTGCTCAGAGCATCCAGGAAACACCAGGGAGAGGGAACGGAGAGAGAGCCTCTTGCGTCTCCCAGCAGATCCATAACATACCCACAGACTGATACAGGAGATGGAGCCCCTAGTAGGGTCCAAGGAGAGCTCCCTGGAAGGAAGCCCAACACCCTCCTCATTGTGAGAAGCTGGATATGAAGGGAAGGGCATCTCCCCTAAGCCTGACTGGTGGGTGCCCCCTTCATATCTCACAGCAGCTGGTTAGTCAGGTCAGGCTCCAGCACTACAAGTCTGGTCAGTTTTCCTAGCCCCATGTAGGTGGGTTATTTTCTGTTTCACAAATTAGGGCATTTCCACCCCAAACCTCATGGGTCTGTTCCTAGAATCTAGGCCACTTATTAAACAACTCCCAGCACATTTGCCGCACCCTGTCCTCCTCCCTTTCCCACCCTCTGCATTTCCTGCCCCGCTCCAACCTCCAAACCAGACTGTGCAAACCTTCCTTTTTCTGGTGTATTTGCTGTCCATCTCCTCTGCAGGAACATACCAGAAATCCCCCAATGATCCCTACCTGCACTGGCTCCTCTGCAGCCATTTCTCTTCCCTGTCCCGTGGGAGGATGGGATGAACTGGAGCCAGACATGGACGTCATTCTGTCTGGGTGAGAAGGGGAGTTGGAGGTTTCAGAACAGGCTTTTGTTAATTTCACATCACAGCTCCCCTAGGGTCTTTCCCTGCAGACAGACATCCTAGATTCTGCCATACTGGGAAAATGCTTCATCTCTTTATTACAGTGCCGACCTGGCCCCTCCTGCCAGGCTAAGCCCACAGAGTCCTTTTTAACCTCCCTTCTCCCTCCCCTCATCCTGTAACAAAGTCTCTGAACACAAGGCTAGAAACAAGCAGAACCAAAAAGGAGTCACTGTGGGGGATTCCCTCGGACCCTGACCCCACATCAACCACACCCCAGCAGGAGGGATACAGAGTCAGGAAATGGGGTTTCCTCTGTCTGCTCCTCACCTTGTCCACAGGAAAGTAACTCTACCCAGGGTGCAGTACTACCTTTGTCTGGGCAGATTAGAGATCTGGAAATCTCTCTCAAAACTCTTCTCTCCCATGGCCCCTTTCAGTCTCTCTTTCTCCTTCTGTCTCCTTTTCCCTGTCCCCTCTCCCTGCCCGCCTGGTAGGAAAGTCCCAGTCCCAGGCTGTTTGCTCCCCCATGGCTGGATTTGCTCCTGCAATTCCTAATGGGATGAGAAATGGGTGGGGTGTGTGTGTCTGTTTGTCTAGAGCAGGGGTCTCCAAACTACAGCCCTGTGGCTGGATCTGGCCCGTGGCTTCGATTTGTCCGGCCCTCCAGCTGAGCAGGCATGCCGAGCAGACACATGGCGAAGCCACCACTGCTCCCTGCCCTCCCGTGAGTTGCTGTTGGCAGCCCCATGTACGGAGGGGTGAGTGCAGCAGCGGCCGGAGTAAAGGGGGAAAGGGGTACGGCAGCGGCCGGAGGAGCAGGGGCAGGGGTTTGCATATAGATGTAAGCAGTGTCAGGAATGAGATATATTCTGACATCTGGTGGCGAACTATGGGAATTGCAGTGAGCCTTGGAAAATAAGTCTGGGCCTGATCAATTTGCATAGACACACCCACTGCGCCTAGCCTGAGCCCACAGCAGCCCACATGGCCACTTCGGCTGATGAGGGAGCCCCAGTTTCTATGTTATTGGGGCAGGAATGATAAAGTGATGTTACTGTGATTATGTGAATGAAGGACTATGGACGTGTACTTGGCCCTTGTTATGATGGAGGGACTCGCCATCATCTAGGTAGCACTCAGTGGGCAAGGGCCATGCGTTTCAGAACACTGTGACATCGAGAGAGGTGGTGGACAAGTACCTATACCTTTTGGTGAGGGCTCTGTCTGAGGGCCTCCCAGATCTATTGCACCCTGCCTCTCTCCAGTGTGGAATGTCAGAATTGATTTTTTGCTTCCGTTAGGAGCCTGGTTCCAGGCTGCTGAGCTGAAAATTGCTTTAGGCTCACTGGTACACCTGCACTAAGGCTCCCCTACTGTATGCTGAAATCACTTAAGAGCTAAAGAAATCACTGAGCACTGTCTTAAGTAGGGGGGCCTGGAAAAAGTGCAGAGTGGCTGGTGCAGCAGAGCTGTCTGTGTGTCGGCTAGCAGAGCAGCTAGCGGATCAACGGGCAGAGCGGTTCGTGGGACAGCCAGCGGAGCGGAGCAGAGCGGATTGCGGTGAGAGCTGCAGCGGAACCTCACGGAGAGGCAGCGCAGTCGGCCTCGGACCACGTAAGGTGCCCCGTGCCCTACCCTCCAATTCCACCCAGGCTGGAGGTAAGACTCTGCCAATTGACTTTTGAACTCTGCACTGACCAAGAACAGAGACTCTTGGGCTGTTGGACTTTGGGACTATTGAGTGACTTTTTGGGGTTGTGGAACTCAAGAGCCAAAGGGAAGGCCAAGGCCTATTTCCTGGGAAGGGGGCTTCTGGTTCATGGTTTGGTTTATTAACCTTGTTTGTGGTGTTTCCCCAATATAATGCCACATTGTTTCTCCCTGTTATTAAAAGGCTTTGGTACACTCAGACTCTGTGCTTGCGAGAGGGGAAGTATTGTCTCTTACAGACGCCCAGAGGAGTGGTATATGGTTGTCCCAGGTCACTGGGTGGGGGCTCGAGCCGGTTTTTTTGTATTGTGCTATTGGAATGGAACCCCTGGATACTGAACCCGGCCCTTGTTGCTGCCAACTCTGATGGGCAGAAGGGTTACATATACTTGCTTGATCTTTAAGTAGCTTTAGGCCTTGGTTACATTGGCACTTTATACCACAATAAAGCCACCCAGAGCGCTCTTCCTTACTGGACGTCCACACTGGCAGGGCACGTAGAGCACTCAGTCTCCCTGGCTAGACGGCTCCTGGTACTCCTCGTTGCCAAAGGATTAACAGCTGTTGCATATTGGGTGAGATGCCCCAGTGTCAGTGTAAACAAGCATTAATGATACTCTGCTTTGAGTGACCTCCGGGAACGCCCCCAATCTCCTTAAGTGAGGCAGCCTCTCTTCCATTTGTTTTGAATTCGGCTGGAGGAATGCAGAAGTGTTTTTTCAGAGCTTATCTGCCATGGGACAAAGCAAACCTTTACGAGTGACTGAGTGAAAAGGAGGAGATATGGGGGAGCTGAATTTACAAGATAGCATGCTGACACACTCTCAGCACTCCAAAAATCTGTTCTCTCTCCTCCCACATACACACAACACGCTCCACGCCCCCATTTGAAAAGCATGTTGCAGCCACTTGAATGCTGGGATAGCTGCCCATAATGCCCCACACCCTGTGCCATTGCAAGTGCCGCAAATGTGACCATGCTAGTGCTGCTGCAGCTGTCAGTGTGGACACACTGGAGTGCTTTCCCTGGAGCTGTCTAAGCAGACGGGTTTAACCCAAAATGCTCTACATCTGCAAGTGTAGTCAAGCCCTTATTTACTTGTGCTATTGTAATAAATACAATAGAAGTGTAATGACCAGTAACTGTACCAGCAGAGAAGTATATGGCAGGGAAACTCTAAGGAAATTAAGGGTTTAATTTATCCTCCACGAGTCCCACATCCCACTAAAATGAATCCAATCCACAGGTCACTTGGGAAGAATTACCAATGTCAGGATGGTACATGGTTAGTACAGTAAATGAAACTGCAAAATAAATAATGTTTATATGACCTCTCAAATTTTTACAATCCTGTATGAAGAGGTAATTGATACAGATGTACATCAGGCAGGGTTATTTGGATGCAAAAGACTTAATGCGTCCATCTCACGCCCCTGTCAAGTTTTAGCAAATTAGGACAAGTCAGCAAATAAGAACAACCTGAGGTATCAGTAACTGCTACAGGTAGTAAATTCCTACAGGTAGCAGTTTTTGGCTCTACACCTGTGCAGCTCTGCTCCCTGGCTCTTCTTGGACTGCTGTGCTCAGCCCCCAACTCTAGCCCAGGTAGTTCTAGCTCACATGGAGGATGGGAGCTCCTGGCCTGGTGACCCCCTGGCCCCATTACACTGCCTGCCCTGTCAGTCTGGAGAATTTGGAGCTTTGAACTCTTCCCATTGGCCCTGGGGACTGTCAGTCTCAGGGTCCTGATTTCCCTTTGACTCTGCCTCTTCTTTTGGTACTGTTAACTAGTCAAAAATTCCCACTAAGTTTTACTAAGGGGCTGACAGACTTCTTATCCACACTAGTCCCCTGAAGGTCCCCTGGTGTAATGGTCAGGCCTCTGACTCCTACAATCTGAGTTCAAATCTCCGTGGGATCTTGTGGTAGGAGCTTGAAGTTATCACTTTTCTTGTCTCCAGCTGTACAAGAGTGAGATGTCTCCCTTTCACTGGGTGACTCATGTCAAATGATGCAGGTCTTTGCTTGCATTTCTTGCTGCTTCACCTCACTCCCACAATTTAACCCATGTGTTTGATGCCCAACCCCCACCTCCTTCCTGGGGCTGTAGCTGAAACCAGAACATTGGCTGAGTGGCCAAGAAGAGGTTCAAGGTCTGGAAAAAATCAGGATTTTCAGAAGAAAGGGAAAACTGCACAAACACAACAGCAAAGGGACTCAAACCCTCAATTGGCTGATCTAAAGCCAGACACCTCAGCCATCAGGCCACAGGAAAGAAGCTGTTCCAGGACACTGTGTTTCTTGAGTCAGCTACTAAGCAGGGCAGACACTCTCTGGGCACAAGAAGTAGAGACCCCAGCGAGGTGTGAGAGTTAATTCTATGGAGCCAGGTGCAGGAGCAGAGATTTAATCACACTGAGGCACAGAAGGGACAATGAGGAGGACTCCAGTTGACAGGCAGTGGCTGTGGCGAAAGAGGAAGGGTTCCTCGGACTTTTTTTCCACTTGCTTGTGTCTGCCGCCTTGTTCTTGTGGTGAAAAGGAAGATGATTTCAACACAGCTGACTGCTTCAGTTGGTGAAGCATCAGTTTGTTAATCCAAAGGTTTAGGATTGAAGCCCCTGTTGGTTAACTTAGCTTTTAAGTTGTCTTTTCAAAGCACTCTTTGTGCTATTGCACATGGCAAAGGAAAAAGAACAAACCTCAAATCCCCTCTGTGCCTTGGAAGCCAGGTTTGCTGGGTGAATTCTGGATTTCAGTTTATGTAAAGCCTGGGCATTGTGACTATTTGCCAGTTTCTCTAGCATTCAGGCATTATAGTTGTGATGGCTGACTGGTTAAGGTGTTGGAGTTAAAATCCAATAGGGTGCCCTTGTGCAGATTCAAATCCCACTCTGAACAAGGCCTGTATTTTAGCCAGTGTCTAACCTGGGCAATACCCCCTAGGCAACCCCTGAGATTCTCTCCCCACCTGCAGTAAATCCTGGTCTGCTCTTTTCATAGAGATCTCTGAGACATGACCTCACACTATCCCTGAGGTGTGAGGGAAATTCTCAGCACCTGAAGCCTCTGCTGCTCCCTTAGCACCTTCTAGATCAGCCATAACACTGGCTGCTCCTCTCTCTAGAGTGTGGAAGTCCCCAAGTCAGTGCAGACAGAGGCACTGGTCCCATGGGTGCCACGGGGCTGCAGCACCAACAGAAAAATAATTGGTGCTTAACACCCAGTGGTGGCCAGCGTCTCCCACCTGCTAGCAGGCCTGGCTGACTAGGGTGACAAGATGTCCTGATTTTATAGGGCCAGTTGCGATTTTTGGTCTTTTTCATATATAGGCTCCTATTACCCCCCACCCTGTCCCCATTTTTCACATTTGCTGTCTGGTCACCCTATGGCTGACAGACTCACTCCCTTCACCCCCAGAGCCTCCTGTCTGCCAGTGATCAACTGTTCAGTGCAGTGCAAGAGGCACTGGGATGGTAGGAGCTGGGACAGGAAGGAGTGGGGGAAGGAGAGGAATAGGCCCAGGAGAGGCCAGGGCAGGGTGGGGTGGGAAGAGATGGAGGGGGGGGGGGGCAGAGCCTGAGGTGGAGCAGGGGGTGATGTTGTGCTCCGTATGACGTCCTTTTTGTGTGCCAGGGCTGACAACACCATCTCAGACAGAGAAGCAGCAGGACAAAAGACTGGCTGTAGCTCCGCTGGGAGAGCATTAGACTGAAGCTCTAGAGGTCCCTCGTTCACTCCCCAGCTTTGGTAGCCCTTTCATCAGCAACACCTTTACCTGAGGCAAGTCCCTGATTTTGACCTCACCAGCAGGACAACAAAATACGGGCTTCTGCCCCCTCATTGGCCCCCCCTGCCCTTTAACAATGAGCAATGGGAGTTTATTGCTTCTCAGCAGCTGCAATGGCCTCCTTTTGCTAGCTCCAGACTGTCCCTCTTGATCTTAGTGGGTTCAGCTGGTGGCCCGAAGAGAGCGCTGGATGTGACTCAGAAACCCAGCACCACTGCCAGGAGCTCAGGCTTAATCCTCAAGGCCAAGTGCAAACCTTCAGCCGGGCACGTTTTGCTCCTTTCCTGCCTCCACCCAAACAGCAAGGGAGAAATGGACGAGACACGCCAGCTCGAAAACGGCCTCCCTCCCAATTCCCTGTTGGCTGCACAAAGCTCTTGGCCTGTCTCATGGCTTCCAGGGAAGTGCGGCCAGGCTGCCCCAGCCTGAGTCACGTCCACAGCCAGGCCTGCCCCATTGACGGGGCGCAGAGCCACGCGAGTCACTGGCAGGTGGAGTCGGGAGCCTCGGCTCCTTCCCCTGACAGCCACCCAGCTCTGCCTAGTGTCCCGAGAGCCTCCCTTGTGTTCCCCTGCAGCAGCCGCCTGCCGGGGGGTGCGAAGGTCGGGGGGGCCGGCCTCGGAAGGAGTGTGGGGGGGGGGAGAGGGGTATATGGGAAGGGGGAGGAAGTGCAGGCTCTGGGAGGGAGTATGGGGGCGAGAGGTGTGTGAGAAGAGTGGGAGTGCAGGCTCTGGGAGGGAGTATGTGGGGGAGGGGTGTGTGGGAAGCGGGTGGGAGTGCAGGCTCTGGGAGGGAGTATTGAGGGGGAGGGGAGTGTTTGAAGGGGGTGGGAGTTCAGGCTCTGGTAGGGAGTATGGGGGCGGGAGGGGTGTGTGGGAAGCGGGTGGGAGTTCAGGCTCTGGGAGGGAGAATGCGGGAGAGGGGTGTGTGGGAAGGGGGTGGGAGTGCAGGTTCTGGGAGGGAGTATGGGGGGAGGGGTGTGTGGGAAGCAGGTGGGAGTTCAGGCTCTGGGAGGGAGTATGGGCAGGAGGGGTGTGTGAGAAGGTGTTAAGAAAATGATTGTTAGGAAAATGTATCTTAGAATGTTGTAGTATGATTTTAAAATAACCTTAGACTTATAATCTCACTCCCTGTATATGTACTATTGACCCCTAGTTTAACATGCATTTTAAACTTGCATTCACCCTGCCACAGATGTGCAGGCATCATAGTGTCTAAGTACCCCTAAGTGTTTTGAACCTCCTGTTTACCAGACATGTAAATGAAATAGATTAAGACCAACAATGGATGTAATAGCCATTAAGTGTTCCCACCTGTGTAAGTGGATTGAAAGTCCCCCTCCCTTATCAACACAGGGGTATAAAATATCCTCACACATGTATTGAGTTGGGCCAGTTGTTTGGGTGATAACCCCTTCTGACTCCTTATTGCTTGCAATAAATCTTGTTTTTCCAGAAGTCTACTGAGTTATGCCTGTCCTTTGAGGTGTATTGGACTGAACTCCAAAGGAAATAAGCAGTTTTTGCAACAATTCTGGCACCCCAGATGGGACAGCCTTTGGACGACTTCGGGATCACCGCGGACTGACCAGAGGAAGGATAGTGCGCACTGGGCAGTTTTTGCCCGTCCTAACTCTCGCCCCGACCTGCGGTGATACCCGGAACGTTAAAACGTGCGTCCCTACAAATCAGGCAAGACCAGAGGCTTCTGGAGTTTGGTAGGCGCCTGGGAAACAGAGCGGTGTAAGTATCTCCATTACTCTCATTGTTAATTTGTTTGGTGATTTTAGTACTTTTGTATTAATTCGCCGTTTGTAGATTCCTTGTGAATCATTTGGTATAGCAATGGGATCGGGTCGCTCCCGAATGGAAGATTCCGCCTTTCCCTTGGGTTGTATGTTACGTAACTTTGGTAAATTTAAGAGTAATCATGGTATTAAGATGACTAAAGATGAGTTGATTATGTTTTGTCAGTTGGAATGGACCACGTTCGGTCTTGGTTGGCCCAATTCAGGGTCCTTTGATGTAGACCTCACTACTAAGGTTTATGAAACGGTGGTTACAAATCAACACTGGGACCAGTTCCCCTATATTGATTGTTGGCTAACAGTATGTCAGGATCGGCTCCCCTGGCTTATTAAATGTGCCTCTAAATTATGTAAACAAATGCGCCTAGGGGTTCCCAAGCCTCGTCCAGCTATTCTCTGCGAGCCTGCAGAGGATTCTTGTCTCGAGACTGTAATGCCATCAGCCCCCGCTTATAGGCCACCCACCCCCATTCCCCCAGGAAGTGGCCCAACTGGCCCATCTCCATCTGTTACTAGCCCTGTTCAACTGGCTAGTCCCCTGACACCAGAGGACAGTCCTGCCCGAGGGGGAACAAATGGAATCAGTGACATAATTGCTGAATTTGACCCCCTTTCCCCAAGCCGTCACACGGGACCTGCCTCAAATACCCGAAGTCATGATTTAATTAACCGAGCCTTCCCCATGCAAGAAGTAATGCCCCCCACTGGCCAAACATCTTTCCTCTATGCCCCCTTTACTACCACGGACTTATTTAATTGGAAAAGTCAAAACCCCTCTCACAGGGAAGATCCCATGGTACAGATAAGGGTGGTGGCAAGGAATATAAAGCTCTAGTGGATACTGGGGCTACGTATTCTATGATCCCTGCAAAACCCCCTTCTGCTGAAGAAAGCGGAAAACATGTAATAATAGAAGGAATTGAGGGAAAACAGAGTAAACTGCTTGTATATAAGCCCTTGCTTACAAAAATCAGGGACAATATGCTAGAGCATGCCTTTATTGTTTCACGTACATGCCCCGTTGCTCTGTTAGGACGAGATATCCTAACCAAACTACAAGCTGAAATCTTTTTTCCAAGAAGAACAGATTGTAGTACACCTACCAGGAAAACAGGGTTCAAACTATCAAATGGCTCTCTTTAACAAGGAGTCAACTACCTGCACAGGGAACATTGAAGCCTTAGAAGGAATAAACCCTGATGTATGGGCAGATGGAAACCCTCCAAGGGCGACATCTGTACCCCCTGTGAAAATACCACTAAAAGAAAAAGAAAGCCCTGTCTGTGTAAAACAGTACCCTTTGTCAAAAGCAGCTCGTCTGGGTTTAAAGCCCCTCATCGAAAAATTCAAGCAGTGGGGCTGGCTAGTGGAGGGGTCATCCCCTTTCAATACCCCCATATTGGGAGTGCCTAAGCCAGATGGTACCTATAGATTGGTGCATGACTTAAGAGCAATAAATAAGAAGGTTATTGTAGACCACCCTATGGTCCCGAACCCTCACACCATTCTAACACAGATTCCGCCTGCAGCAGCTGTTTTTACAGTGTTGGATTTAAAGGATGCTTTCTTCTCAATACCATTAGAAAAGGAAAGCTGGAAATTGTTTGCTTTTGAATGCGAGGACCCAGAAACTCACTATAAGACTCAGTTAATGTGGACTGTTTTACCTCAAGGTTTTGTGTCATCCCCTCATCTTTTTGGAACAGCATTGCAGAAAGATTTAGAAAACTGGAAAAGCCAGCATTCAGAGATTGCCTTGCTCCAGTATGTTGATGACTTGTTAATTGCCAGTCCTGATCTGCAAGTGGGGAAAAGAGCAACCGAGTCTCTGCTAAATATTCTAGGGGAGAAAGGGTATAAAGTTTCACGGGAAAAAGCCCAGATATGCCAACCGAAGGTTACCTTCCTGGGATATGAAATTGAGAAGGGGGTACGAGCTCTCAGCAAAGAGAGAATCAGGGCAATTCAAGATATGCCTGCCCCAACCAACCCTAGAGAACTACAAGCCTTCTTAGGTCTGACTGGATTCTGTAGACTATGGATCCCAGACTATGGTAAAAAGGCTAAACTTTTATATGAATCTCTCACTAAGGAAGGCCTCACAAATTGGAAATGGACTAGTGAGCATCAGCATGCTTTTGAACTGTTAAAAGCAGCCTTAATGCAGCCTCCAGCTCTCATGATTCCTGATGAGCGCAAGCCCTATAGACTCTACGTACATGAGAATAAGGGCATTGCTTCGGGAGTTCTAACTCAGCCGGTAGGCCCAACCTGGAAACCTGTGGGCTATTACTCAAAGGTACTGGACTCGGTAGCCAAGGGGTGGCCGGCTTGCCTGCGAGCTGTAGCAGCAACTGCAACCATAGTGACAGAAGCCCAGAAGATAGCAATGGGAGCAGATATGGACATACACACCCCACATGGGGTTCCCCAGATTCTTGGAATAGAAGGCGGGAAATTCTTAAGCCCTTCTCGACAATCCAGATATGAAATCTTCCTATTGTCTAACCAAGGGCTTACATTTAAACATACTACAGCTTTAAATCCAGCTACCCTTCTCCCTGAGCCAGGACCACCTAACCATGATTGTTTAGAAGTACTTACAGAGACGGTGCTAATTCGACCAGACCTGCAGGACGATCCTCTGGAAAACCCAGATGAGGAATTTTTCGTGGACGGATCTAGCAGTATGGTACAAGGCACCAGGCTGCGCTGTTGTGACCCTGACTGAAATACTGTGGAAGGAGAAGCTCCCCGCCAGCTGGTCAGCGCAAGCAGCAGAACTCACTGCATTGACACGAGCCCTCTGGCTGGGGACAGACAAGAGGTCTGTATTGTCTTCTCTCCACAGATTCGCTGCACCCTTCCAGAGTCTGCCCCTGGACACTCCTATCCACAACTTCCAGCCAGGAGATCAGGTGTTGGTACAGAAGTGGAAAAAGGACCCTTTGTCTGAGAGGTGGGACGGACCTTATCATGTTTTATTCACAACACACACGGCTGTAAAACTTGAGAACAGTGACAAATGGACACATTGTTCACGTATTAAAAAGTACACCCCACCTCTCCTCCGGAATCCTGAGACTCCACCTAAGGACGACTGGACTGTTACTCTCCTGGATCCTCTGCGACTCCGACTTAACCGTGTTCAGTAACATGTTTGTGTTCCACATTTTAATTGGATATGTCTTTGTATGTAGTATGTATAATTTAACCCCTAGAGGTTTCCAAGCATATGAAAACACTTGGGTATCATTGGCAAGGTTAGCCTTAAATTCATCTATCTTTTGCCTGCCAAATACATATGCTGTAGGTAAAATTATGGAAACATGTTTTCTTGGCATTAGTACAACCCCTTCCACATTGAAAAATTACACACATTTAAAAAATTTTGCCAAAACGATGACGTATGATGATTTGTATGAAATGGGCCAAATAATGAGCAGCCCGTCTGCCAAGATATTTTCATTTTTGGTTGCAAATGTAACACCAGCTGCCCAGTGTGTCACTTTTGAAGGTGCCACTCAGTATATTCATGATCTTACAAACAAAGAGTTGGTCTGTAATCAGACCACTACTCAGTCATTTGCTTTTACACCCATGCTTCTCCCCCCTGGCTGGTTTTTCCTTTGTGGGTGCACCGCTTATTCATATGTACCAGCTAACAGCTCAGGTGGGCCCTGCACAGTAGGGAGAGTGGCACCCCTTATTGTCCCTGTTCCCCAACATAACACCAAAAGATATAGACGGGGAAACATACCATTGGACCCCTCCTGTAAGTCAGGCATTACACTATTCTCAGAGGGAGAAGCAGACGCCCTCATTTTCTCTCTCATTGGCGTGCCTGGAATGGCAATGCATAATTACCATGCTATAGTCCACCTAGCTTGCACAGTAGCCAAGGCTTTGAACCTAACTTCCTCGATCTTGGCCCATCTTAACCAGGAAATGGGAGAAGTCAGGCAGGGAATGCTACAAAATCGTCTTGCTATTGACTATCTGCTTCTCAGACAGGGACACAGCTGTTCTGAGTTTACTGGCCTTTGTTATTTTAATATTACTGATAAGAAAACTTCCATTGAAAAGGATTTATACAACTTAAAGGAACTAGTGCATGGGATAAAGCAAACTCAAGGTTTTGATTTTTGGTCATGGTTGCCTAATGTTGATGACTGGATAAAAACTCTCATAAAGGGAGGAATCTATTTTGTATTAAATTCGCTTCTCGGCTCTTTTGAGCTAAGATCAATGCGTAGTGTCTGTTCTTAGTTATAGGACTGTGTTTTTGTTGTGTTATCAATTGTATTCCATTGTTATGTCAACAAAGCCCACCCAGGAGAGCTAAGCTAGCTCTGCTCCCCGATAGAATGTAGAAGAAATCATCTTTAAAGAGGAAGGAGTTGTTAAGAAAATTATTGTTAGGAAAATGTAACTTAGAATGTTGTAGTATGATTTTAAAATAACCATAGACTTATAATCTCACTCCCTGTATATGTACTATTGACCCCTAGTTTAACATGCATTTTAAACTTGCATTCACCCTGCCACAGATGTGCAGGCGTCATAGGCCATGGTTACACTGGCACTTTATAGCGCTATAAAGCCCCCACGAGCGCTATAACCTACTCCCCGTCCACACTGGCAAGGCACTAATAGCGCTATAACCGCTGATTTATAGCGCTATTATAAATCCACCTCCTCATGGGGAATAAGGGCTGTAGCGCAGCTGCTGTAGCGCTACAGCAAGAATGTGGACACCCACTGCGCTACAAGTAATCTCTGGAGATGCCTAGAGCCATTTAAGGCAATTGACGTCTCTTCCCTTTGTTTTGAACTCGGCTGGAGGAATGCGGAAGTACCTCTTTAGAGTTTCTCTCTTAACTC
>VOCN01044064.1:0-11085 GCA_007922305.1 Dermatemys mawii
CCCCAGGAGTTGCAGCGTAGCAAAGAGCTGGCTGGGCACCGCTCCACAGCAGAGACCCAGCCCAGCCCCAGGAGCCGGGCGCCGCGCTGCAGCAGAGACCCGGTCCTGGGGCTGAGACCCGGCCCGGGAAGCCGGGGATGAGACCCGGCTCTGGGAGTCAGGTGCTGGGGCTGCAGCCCCACTAAAAGAGGCAGGCACAGCAGGACCGGACCAAGAGGGACAGTTATGGGACAAGGCGGGAAGTGGGAGGAAGTGGATGGGGTGGGGCTAAGGCTGGAGTGGGGCTTCCCCTATGGGGGTGCCTGCTCAAAATTATATTTCTACTAGGGGTTCAAGTTCAAAAAAGTTGGGAAACCCTGTGTTAGGCCATGTGGTCACAAGAGAGAGCTTTTTTCAAGCACTTCTTTGGAAAAAGCAGACACTGCGTTTCTAGGTTCATCAACTGAGCAGGTCTGAGACCCTCTGGGCACAAGAAGTCGAGTTCCCAGTGAGATATGTGTCTTAACTCTGTGGAGCCAGGTGCAGGACTTTGGCAGGAGGCTTAGGCATGAGGGATTGGGGCGGAATGGATGGACTGGCTGTCTAAGGTGGAGATTTAGTCACATAGCCAGTGTCTGCATCATGCTAAAGGCATTGGTGTAATCTTTAAATTTCCCACACCAGTCTAACAAACAGGTGGGAATGGGGTGCATTGAACTCACTGAGTATAGAACTATAATGTAGTGAGAAACCTTTAAAACCATCAAATAGTTGTAGCTGAGTGGTTAAGGTGATAGACTGAAAATCCACTGGGGTTTTTTGCCACAGGTTCAAGTCCTGTCCACTGCAGAAATGGTAGAGTGATCTCACTGCTCTGGCTTGAGCATCTGCAGATCTTGTTTCTACTTCCCGGGTGATGGAAGTGCTGCCATCAGTCCACAGTGGGATCATTTTAATGGGTTTAGTGAAGACCTGCTAAATCGACCACCTATCACTCTCTGGCCAGCTCCTGTCCTCCACGAGAATGAGAAGCATAAGGTCAGTCATAAGAGAAACTCTCCTGTCCACCCAGCATGACACAGACACCACTATAAGTTGATCTAAGCTATGTCAACTCCAGGTGTGTTATTCATGTAGCTGGAGTTGTGTAACTTAGGTTGCTTTAGCCCCGTAGTGAACACCCACCCTTAGCCCCCGGCCAAGATGTTGGGGTGAAAGTTTTACATTCTGAATTGGCTTTTCTTTGGCCCAACACCCTCCACTAGGAGGTGCCCGTCAGCATCTAACAGTCTGGAGTTGTTTCTGTCCCCCTGGGTGCAGGGAGAATCAAGTCAGGGCTCCCCCCGCTACACCATGCCCGCAGAAGGGGGTGCCCCAGGAATGACAAAACTCTGCCAGTCAGCCAGCAAATACAATAACTTCCAAATGGGAGCTTTATTCAGTCCTCTCATAAAGAGTGAGAAAAACCCATTTACAGGTATTGGGCTGGATTCTCCTGTTCCCGTCCTATAACGCCAGGCAGTCCCCATGGAGCCAGGGCTGGATGCTGACCACGGGGTCAATCCAGAGCTGTCCATCGATGACAGTAGAGTCAGGAGTGATTCAGATGCAGTCAGCCAGTGTGAATCTGCTCACTGCAATTCTCTGCATGGAGTTACCATTGGTGCAAATCAGGTGTGACTTCAATTTATTTACTCCTGATTTACACCAGATGAGAGGGGAAGCAGCATCACTAACGTCAGTGGGGTTAGTCATTAACACCCATCAGCCAAAGCAGGGTCAGTTGCTTTGTCTGTCCGGCCTAGGGCTGGAAAGAGATCTGCCAAAGGAGATGTGCAGTCTGGGGAAGGGGAGTGCAGGGGTGAGGAGAAGGTGCTGTGATTTAACCCCTTCCCTGCTGGAGATGCACTGAGCTTCCTGATGTGTCTGCTGGACACTCAGTGCAGTGGGATCTCCCCACCCTGCACTGGATGGTGGATGATGGGGAGCAACTGTCCACTCCTAAGGGCCAGGTGCTGGGTCCCCTCAGGAGCCTGGCTTCTACCTCTGCCAGAAGCGCTTGATGTCGGAGTGGCCAGCAGGCATCACCACCATGAGGCACTTGGCTGGATTCTCGAAGAGCAGAAAGCCCAGGGCACTTGGTGGGGCTGGTGGCTGGGCTCTTAGCACTGAAGAGCCAGGGCTAGCCAGGGGAATGCACTGGCCATGAGCAGGCAGGGGGAGGGGTGGACTAGAGGGGAGGAGCCATGTGGGCACATATGCAGATATGTGTGCGAGCAGAGCATTGTGGGTGCAGAAGCAGGTCTCAAAGCAGAGCCCAAATTTGGCACCTGGGGTTGAGTGTGGAGAAAAGTGGGGCCCCAGGGCCAGGTCAGGCAGCTCATGGCAGTGGGGGCTGGTGAGGTGGGGTTGGAAGTGGGAGAGGCACCCATGGTATCCCTCACCATGGGTTGGGGGTGTTGGGCAAGTGGGGGTGAATGGTGGCTGGGTGCCAAGAGCTTATACTTATCTGACAGGAGAAACACCATGGTCATGAAGGTGGTTTTCCCAGACTGAGGCTCATCCATTGTACTGTGGGTGTGTTGACTTTTATGATTTCCCAAAATGTAAGAAACTCAACTGTATGATTTATAGTACTGGGGGACTGTATTTGTGTTCTCTTGTAGGAAGAAATCAAGAAAAGAAAGAACTATCTCATAGTGTGTGCTTTTGAATGCTTAACAGCTGTTCTTCAGTCTATGTTTTAGCTGTGTCTTTATCTTTTAGGGGGAATGTTCTACATCTTTTTGTCATTGCTGTTTTCTGTAGGTGGCAGAAAAGGGAAGCTTGACTTCTGTGTTCTCTGTTGGTTCAAGACAAGTATCCTGGCTCTTTTGTTCCAGTTTCTTTTCTTGCTTTTAGCCCTTGGTGTGTTTGTCCTTCCGATGGGTGCTTGGTCCAATAAAGTTTTTTTAAAACCCTGTTATAGTCTTGGCCTTCATAACATCCTCTGGCAAAGAGTTCCACAAGTTGACTGTGTCTTATGTTGACACTTTGGGTTCATCTGTTAGCTGGAAAAGTTTCAAGTTCAAGTTGGAATGCTGTGACTTCATTCCTCCCAAATCAAATCTGCTGATCTACTGTAACTTGCTGTAGAAAAAGTAGGACAAAATTGAGCAAGAAATGCTGGTTTCTCCCCAGTGCTAACTAGGACTGGAATTGCTCTTTTTCAACAGCAAGTACCATTTTTTAAAAAGTGTTGGTTGTTTCAAAGGAATACAGTAATATTGCACTGGCAAGATCCCAATAGAAACAAAGAGTAGAACAAAAGAATAACAAAGGCATTTCAACTTTTCCTCATTTATGTACCACAGTTTATAATATGGATCCAGATATCCACCAGTCACAAAAGCTGAAAATTGGTCCACTTAACTGCAGTTCTGGAACCAGGTGGGAACCAGTCCTCCTCTCTGTGTTCTGTGCACATCCAAAATCCCTACTGAATTCAGAAGTGCCTTGTTTTTGTGACCCTACTACATGGTATTTTCAGCCTTTGTAAGCAAAATAGGTTTACCTTTAGTAATTGGGTTGGAGACCTATCAGAAAAGTTGGGTCCTGTAGAAAATGTTGTTTATTCACTAGGCAACGTGAAACCTTCCTGTTCCAATAGTAAACCATTCCAGCATAGAATGTACTTTGCTCCTAAAGTCTAGAAGAGGGTCTTTTGTTTCTATTTAGAGCCCTTTAAAGACAATAAAAAGATTCCCTCTCACCTCAACAGGCTTTGGACAGAACTGGTTCTACACAGGGTAACTCCACTGTCTTCAAAGGGTCCTGGTCTCCCACCATAGCAGGGGTGGCATGTGAGCTTGTCGCAGAGCTGACACTCAGGCATGGGAACCCCCTGGGGTTACCCCAGTCTCCAAATATCCTTTAGGCTGCACCTTCTGCACTAGCCATGGGGTGCATGGGAATTGGTGGTGGCTGCTGCAGGTGATGGGTATCTCAGGTACTTAAAGCCAATGCTTAACAGAGGAAAGTGCTTAATTGCAGAGTCTGCAGTTGCCTAGGACCCGTGTTGAAGGTTCAGAGTCCCCAGTGCTGCCATTGCAAAGTTCAAGCATGCTCCATCTTGGAACTGCCACCCGTCTCTTGGCCAGTAGCTGCAGCTCTCTAAGGCTGGTCTCTGGTCCCATGGTTATAGCCAGAGAAGCTTCAGGTGGCTCTGTGACTAGTGGGGGCCATGAAGCCTGCATTTGAAGATCCAGACTGACACACCTACCCTGCTAATATTAGACATATTTTATTTAGAACAAGGGAAGTCCAAGAAGGTTTCTGTTTGCCAGAAGCAACATGTTTTGGTCTCTCATTGTACCCAATGGGGAGATGGTTGTTTGTAGAAGCATAAATATGCCCGATGAGGATGGGATTCGAACCCATGCGTGCATTGCACAATGGATTAGCAGTCCATCGCCTTAACCACTCGGCCACCTCATCTGAACTGATAAAAAAGGGACAGGAGGAGAAATCTAAGGCCCACAAAGGTAGGGAAAATAAGGTGGTTTTAAATACTAAGTGTAAGCAGGATCTAAATGAGCTCCCCCTCACATCTAGTGATGAGCTGGGGAAAGACTTCAGGAACAGACCATGTTTGCACAGAGAACCCCTATTCTGCCTAGGCATGCAGCATGATGGGGCCACTTTGCCCAAATGTCCAGTTTTGGCTGGTATTGGGTTACAAATCATGTGAGTGCAATAGAATGTTATTATCCATCCTGCCTGAGTGAAGGACAGCAGAACATAGCTAGGCCATCATGACTGAGGGGCAAGGTGGATGAGAAATACCTTTTATTAGACTGTAAAGAAGTAACTGAGGACATCACCCTAATGTAGCAGTCCCCAAACTTTTCACATTGTGGCCTCTTATCTGTCTTTGCAGCCCCTCTGAAGCCGCAGTCAAGAGCCAGGACTGGGAGTGGTGCTGTGGCTTCCTGAGGAAAGGGGTGTGAACAGCAGTAAGGGTGATGAGGCCAGGTTGGGGCCCTTGTTGGGGAAGAGTTGGGGTGGAGTGTTGCTCCTTCCCTGCCCTCCATGGGGGCTGGCATGGGTCCTGAGTGCTCCCATGAATGTTCCTCTGTGCCCCCTAGCAGGTATGCCCCACATTTTGGGGACCACTGACCCCCGACTTGCTAAGCAGAGGCTAGTGATTCCAAAGCCCAGGGAAAGGGAGAACAAGTGCGGGGGCCTTGGACCACAACCTTAGCCCCGTCCCCTTCTGCCTACAGCCCCCCTTTCCATCCCTTCTACGCCTTATACCCACAGCCCCATCCACAAGTCACCTCTCTTCTATCCCTTCCCCCACTATCCCACCTGGCTCACTCCTTTACACACACACCCGTTGTGAGACCAAGGACAGAGGAGCCGTAGTGGGCAGTGAGAGCTCCTCCAGCCCTGAGACCGCCATTGGGGAGACTTTTCCAGGGGACCATTGTGTAAGTGTGTCCCTGGCTGAACAGGAAGAATTCCTGGCCATTTCCCTACTGACTGCACCATGATTAGATTGTGTTTGTAGTGAATGTACCACCACTGCTGTCCCTTGTTAATTCCCTGCCTTGACAATTCACACACACCCTTTCCCCATCCTAGCCCCAGCACATCAGTGACTCCAATATCAGGGGCAGGTTTTCTCGGAGGCATTGAGATTTTTGGGGGAGTTGGTGGGTGCTTTCTTTCCTCACCCTGGAGTAAATTCAACCTTTTCTTCCATCTTTGATGATTCATGGTTCTGGGCAAAGGAAATTGTGTCCCTGTGTGAAAGTGAGGTGGGAAAAGCAACATGGTGGTGCCTGAGGCATAAGGGACCCTATAGGATTAGAGTAGGATACGTGCTCAAGAAGCATGTTTCTTACTTTGCCCCTCTGTCAATTTTGATGATTATGGATGGAAATATTTTGAAATCAGGTTATGACTTCACACAGAAACTGACATATACGTCATTCTTCCAACCCTGCCTAGTCCACTAGTGGTGAGTTTAGAAGGACACCGTCACTCTTACCAGTCCCCAAGCCAGGCATGTGCTTTCCATGCTGCCCACTTCCCACAATTCTGGGATTCTTCTCTGATCTCCCCCTAGACCTCTGCTTGCCCCACTCACTTCTCAGATCCCTTCCCAAAACCTTCCAACTCAGCAGCTGGCAGGATCCTTCCACCTTCCTTTCATTTCCTGCCTCCCCTCAGAGCAAAAGCTCTACTCTATTCCCTCATCAGGAATTCAACCCAGGCCACCTGGGTAAAAAAAACCAGGAATCCTGACCGCTAGACCATATGGGATTAGAATTGCTAGGCTTGTCTAAGGGAAGGTCTACTCTACGCATTGGATCGACAGGTCGTGATTGCTTTCTGGGGGCCCGATTTATCACATCTACTCTAGACAGAATAAATTGATGCTTTGTCCCTGAGCACTCTCCCATTCACTCTGGGACTCCAGCACCATGAGAGGCATGAAGTTATAAAACAGCCTTCCAAAGGGAACAGTGGGAGCAAAAAAACCTAACTGGCCTTAAGACTGAGCTTGATACATTTATGTAGGGAGCACAAGGATGAAATGTTTCTGGCGCCAGTGGGTGCTCACCCCTGGCTCCACCCTCATTTCAACCCCTTCTCCAAAGTCCCCGCCCCCAACTCCACCCCCTCCTTGTCCCTAATAGACCCTTCCCCAAATAACACCCCAGACCCACCTCTTCCTGCAGTTCATTGCGTTCCCCCTCCTCCCACTTCCCTCCCAGCACTTGCTGCCATGAAACAGGTGTTTTGCAGTGGCAAGAGCTGGGAGCTAGGGGAAGAAAACGGATCGCAGCACACTCAGGGAAGGAGGCAAAGCAGAGGTGAGATGGGGTGGGAGGTAGGGCAAAGAGCTGCCAGTGGATGCAGAGCAGCCACCAATTTTTCAGTCTGCAGCCCCCTCCCCGGGATATGGCATTTTTCCTGAATAATTTCCCAGGGGATTTTCAGGAAAAATTGGCATTGCAGCCACCCCGCTACAATGGGTTTAATAAATATAGTAAAAATGAGGGCTGTTGATGAATCGCAGTTAACGCTGAAGGGTATGTTTGTGTTGGGTTTAAACAAAAGGTTATTTGGAAGATACATATGTATAGAGAGCCATGCTGTGGTTCACCATCCTAGGAAGATTCTGGAAGAGGCCAAAGGGAGGGGGAGTGAGCTCAACATGTGGAGTGAAGGGAAGGGGCTCCTGGCTAGAGAGACTCTGGCTGACTCTGGTTAGCAGGGGCTCTCCCTCTTTGTGCACATTGAGTTGAGTTGAATTGAATCGAATCAAACCGAATAAAATATCAAAAACCCTTGATTCTGCCTGGCCTCTGACTTATTGAGAACCACAGAAACCCAACAACTCAAATCTACGATTATAAATTGAAATCAACATCATAAGGAAAATTGCAATCCCAGAGCATTCTGGGCAGGGCCCTTTGCCTCAGTTTCTCCCCTTGCAGTGTGACACGCCAATCCAATGTCCCTTTAACAGACCCTCCGCTCTCCTTCCACTGAACCCCACTCCTCTTTGGCAAGAAAGACCCTCGGGTGGGGGAGGGGAAGGCCTTGAGTGAGACCTCAGCTTCTGCTGCCCCCACTCCGCTCTCAGTTTGCATTGGTCACACTGTGTCACTGCTCCACGGCATTGTCCTTCCCAATGCTGCTGAAAGCTGCTGTGTTGTTGCTTCCCCTGCCTGTCTCCTGCAGCCTCTGCACAGCCACGTCGTGGGGGAACCTCGCTACTAGTGTAGACTGGGCAGCCTCATTGCAACACCATGGGCTGGGTGTGAACTGGCAGCTGGGGGGATGCTAACTCCCTGCCCCGCCCTTTCCACCCAAAGCCCCGCCCCTTCTGCAAACCCTGCTGGAGCCCAGAGACCCTGCACCACTGCAGAGGCCAGCTCCCACCCTACCCTAGCGCCCAGCCCCATCACGCTCCCAGCCTCCTTCCCAGGCCCAAAGTGGGCAGTGTGGCCCCACTGGCCCCAGCCCCACAGCGGGTGGGTTACACAGCCCCCAATCAACCTGCTATTGTCCTGCATGGCTCTGTGCTCCGTCAGCTGGGATGAACCAGGCTGCAGACATGACTCAGGCTTGGCCAGTCTGGCCGCACTTCCATGACGAGCCATGAGGCAGGACAAGAGCTTTGTGCAGCCAACAGGGAAGTGGGAGGGAGGCCATCTTTGAGCTGGCGTGTCTCATCCATTTCTCCCTTGATGCTTAGGGGGAGGAGGAGGAGAAGAAGCAAAAGAGCTGAAGGATCTGAGTTGGGCCTTGAGGATTAAGCCTGAGCCCCCGGCCTGGCTGCTGGGTCTCTGAAATGCATCCAGGATAGCCTATGGGCCACCAGCTGAAACAAAGAGGGAAAGTTTTGAGACAGAAGAATGGGACTTTGAGAAGGAGACAAGCAGCAGCAGGTCACTGTCCTTACTGGGTGGGCTTGAACCACCAGCCTTTCAGTTAATAGCCAAATACACTGACCAATTGAAGCAGAAAGACATGTGTGCTGCTATCAAGACAACATCCCAGCAGCTGGTGCATTCTCCTCTCAGCACCAGGCCTCACAGAGCACTAGTGTGGATACTGGAAGGCCAGTGCTGGAGGAGCTGAGGCAGCAGAAAGAAGCACAAGCCTAGCAGAGGATGATTTTATCCATCGACCTCCGGGTTATGGACCCAGCACGCTTCCGCTGCACCACTCTGCATCTTTTCTGTAACAGCTGCCAGCCTGCAGCAGCCAAACTAGCACCTTGTGAGGCCTAGCACTGGCAGGCAGATGTGCAGGATGTTAGGCAGCAGCCTTACAACCACCCTTCAGGTGTCTCTGTGGCGCAATGGGTCAGCGCGTTCAGCTGTTAACCAAAAGGTTGGTGGTTCGAGCCCACCCAGGAACGGTGATTACCCTGTACTCCTGAATTCTTCCTCCAGCCCCCTGTGGCAGGTTTCCACAAATTTTGGTGGTGCCCGAAGCTCAGCCCCCCCAAATTCCACCCCTACCTGCCTAAGACTCTGTGAGGGATTTTGGATGGTAGGGGACCTGAGGTGCAGGCTCTGGGTTGGGGGTGCAGGCTGTGGGAGGGATTTGGGGGTGGGAGAGGGTGTGAAGGGGGTGTAAGATCTGTGAGGTAGTTTGGAGATGGGAGGGGCATAGAGGGAGGTGGTGTGTGCTCTGAGAGTTTGAGGGTGCGAGGGGGTGCAGAGGGAGGGAGTGCAGGCTCTGTGAGGGAGTTTTGGGTGGTGGAAGTGGTGTGGGAAAGGGGTGGGGGGTTCCCTAACACAAGCCTGCCCCCTGAGGGTCACTGATGTACAGAGGAGGCAGCTGGTCCCACGGTGTAACAGTCAGCACTCAGGACTCTGAATCTCTGAGGGACCTTGTGTTGGCTTGAACTAAAGCCCTGGAGCTCACAGTGCTCACCTTCCCCATTTCCAGCTTTGCAAAGGCGAGCCTCTTCCCTGCAGCTGGGGAACTCCCACCCACTGGAGCCAGATCTTGAGTGAGGATGGCCACAGAGCGTTGGGGCTCTAGGACTTGCCACTCTGGCTAGTGATGCTGACAGTCCTGTGGTTTGACCTGATGGTTGGGATTCTTGCTGCTTCATCAGATGCCCACAAGCTTGGCCCTTCTGCTTTCTCCCACACTTCTCTTCCCACATGGCGCTTGAAGACAGGAGTGCCAGGGCCAGCCTTCATAGTCAGGGCTAGACACGAGGGAAGAAGCGTCCCAAGCTGGAGCCCAGCTCACCTTTCCTCCTCTGGGCACCTAGAGCAAAGGCTTTGAAGCCTGCAAGGGAAGGCTTAAAAGCCACAGAGCAACCAAGGGTAGGGCAAGAAATCAGGCGGACCAGATCTATGCATGGCCAGCAGACAGCCATAAAGACACCCAGGCAGCCAGCTCCCTGGCACGCAAAACACCCACTGAAGGACGCCCACAGTCCAGCACGCAGGGCAGCTGTGACACTCTGTGCCCAACCTCAGGAGACTGTAGGAAAGCAGGATCAGTCCCTATGGGGCGACCTCTTACCATTCCCACTCACGCTTCTCTCTTTTGCAGGGAGGCAGGAGATTTTACCCCAAGAGGCTTTTTCCAGCATAAAGGCAAAACTGCACCAGCACAACCATGAAAAGACTTGGACCCTCAAGCTCCTGATTAGAAGTCAGATGCCTTCTCCATTAGGCCAAATTGTTGTCATGTATTTATACCTAGATACCCCCATTCCTTGGGACTGTGATCTGACATGATGTGATTACCTCTGAGCCCATTTTGCCTGCCCTCTTGAGACTCCAGAATCCTCCCTTGTCAAGCCAGGCACGCTACCCTGTTGCAACACAGAGCCAGGGCTGGTTCATGCCCCCAAAGCTGAAGACTTAACTGAAAACAGCTTAGCAGGTAACCTTCCTCCCGCATGCAGACACTCAGTTCCTAATGGGATCCAAGCCTGAAATAAATCTGCTTTACTCAGAATAAAGCTTATCCAGGGTAAACTCATAAAGTGTCTACCCTTTGTAACAGGCCTGCACAACATGCGGCCCGGGGGCCACATGCGGCCCACACGGGCTCACTGTGCGGCCTGCGGGGCGTGAGTAGGGGTGGGGCAAGCCAAGCAGTGGGGTGGGGGGAAGTGGATGGGGGCGGGGCTTTTCAGCCCGCAGCTGGGTTTGTTGGCAGTAATATGGCCCTCGCTGCTTTCCCAGTTGTGCAGGTCTGCTTTAGAACATTGATAGAGAGATATACACAGCTCTTTGCTCCCCCAGGTATTTATCACATACTCTGGGTTCATTAATAAAGAAAAGTCATTTCATTAATTATAAAAAGTAGGATTTCAGTGGTTTCAGATAATAACACACAGAATAAGGCAAGTCACCAAGCAATTCAAAGCAAAAAAATGTAAGGCTAAGTCTAATATATTAACCAACTGATTACAGGTAAAATCTCCCCCTTAGAGATGTTCCAATAAGCTTTTTTCACAGACAAGACTCCTTCCTAGACTGGGTCCAATCCTTTCCCCTGCTACAGTCCTTGTTGGTTCCAGCAGGCATCTTAGATGGGAAGTAGGGATGTTCTCATGACTGGCAGCCC